>JALIRR010005367.1:17500-20000 GCA_023091755.1 Montipora sp. Colony 1 RG-2022 | reverse complement strand
TTTTTCTATCGCCCTTTTGGCTGTACAAGTAAATTCGCAAAATCGGAAGTGGCATCGATTTTAGCGGTCTCCTGTGTTCAAGTTACCTTGGCAAATGTGTGTTCATTACTAACAACTCACGAAACAAAGGATGCATCTGTGACAAAATGACGGCAAGACACCGGGTTTTTGTTAGTTTGCTATTTTTTTCCTTTCAAGTGTTATAAAGTTCGACAAGATACATCTTCGATTTTAATACAAAGAATCACAATCGTTGCTGCTGGTCCAAGTGTCAACTGAAGTTAAGTTCGTCCGTAGTACTTGGATGGGGGACCTAATTCGTTTTTTATTTTTTTTTAAACTTGATTTAATTTTTTATTTTGTTTGGCCATTGAAAGCTATTTTCTTACTTTCTTTTTAAGTTAAAACGGCTGAACAAACTGGTTCCTAAGAAATGTTGGAGTATTTGTTCTATGCAAAATAATGTTCATAGTGGAACGTGAACTGTACAAGTACGAAGAAAGATCTGGAAATAACGTAGAAAATTCTCCTTACCTTTAAAGCTTGCCTTTCTCAAAGAAAAAGCATGTGTCTACTTTATCGAATAGTTTTAATACTATCATGGCGGGCGGAAAGATTCTACACTAAATGTTTACTGTAGCTAGCTTTCATCTAATTCACGGAAGTGCGTCACGGTGGCCGAGTAGTTTAACGCGCTCGCCGATGTAGTCGTAATGGTGGGGGAAAAGATTTGAGTTCTAATGGCGCCTGGAAAATGTGGAAATATTGAAGGGTATAAAAGTATGCACATTAGTGGGAGGCGCGGTGGCCTCATGGTTAGTGCGCTCGACTCCGGATCGAGTGGTCCGGGTTCGGGGCCTGGCAGGGGACATTGTGTTGTGTTCTTGGGCAAGACACTTTACTCTCATGGTGCCTCTCTCCACCCAGGTGTATAAATGGGTACCGGCGTAATGCTGGGGGTAACCCTGCGATGGACTAGCATCCCATCCAGGGGGGAGTACAAATACTCCTAGTCGCTTCATGCTACAGAAACCGGAGATAAGCGCCGGCCTGATGAGCCTTCTGGCTCGTAAGCGGAGACTTTACCTTTTTACCTTACCTTACATTAGTGACTACCAACAAAAAGAAAAGACGTAAGACCGGTTTATAGACGTGGAATACCGAAGGCATAAAAAGAGGCTATGAGTAGGCCTATACTTTGATTGTCCTCCGGTTGAAAGTCCACTATACCTGACTACGTTTCCGTTGGCGATAGGGCGTAAGAATGAGCTCGGACATCTGAAATGCTCCGCCATTGTTAATGCTAAAAACCTAGAGAAAAATGCATATCCAGGAAAACCTACACTTACTAGATAGACGACTTTCACGTAAGCTTTTACATTTTTCGAATTCTCAATCACTCTTTACAAATGACGATTAACCTCAACGGTAACTAAATGGCCTCGCACTTAATGTTTGTGACCGTTGCACCTGAGCTTTTTTTACTTGTTTTGGGATGATAAATTAATTTAAATATTCGAAACATTTCATCAATTAAAAGAAAATTAATGCCGAAAGAGTAAAACTCAAAAAGTCATTGTAAAATTGATCGAAAAACAAAACTGCACTCATGAACAAGAAAAGGGAAAATTCTATTATTTTTACTCATTTAGAAATCGATGAAATACCGGGATTTTTCTTGTCCCTAGAATTTAATATCTTTGTCGCGCAAAGCAAAGATACTATTTTTCTTTCACGTGCGAGGATATGGTTGTCATGGTTACGGACATGTAAGCCAACAATAGAGAGATTAAGCATCGCGTTTGCGTAAAATGGCAAACGCGAAACGGTAGGCTGCTGCTTGTTATTATGTTCTTTTAACCCGTATCTATTTTTTGAAAAGTTACCAACCCTAACCCTGCTGCTAACACACAAGAAATTGGTTCATATCAAACCAGTTTTTTTCCATTTTTGGCGAAAAGTAAATTTTAGTCCGACGTTTGCCGTTTGCCATAAACGCGATGCTTAATATTCTCTAATATCAAAGTATCCTGTTCAAGTGTGAAGTAGTGCGGCTTTTAGGTCATTAATAGGCCATTTCCGAGTTCATATCCGCCTCCTCTTCAAAGCGAGTTTAAGTGCAAAGTTTTTGTGATGGTAATTAGTTCTACTTTACATCTGAATGAAAACTAATTTTCGTAAGAAAAACTTTGCACTTAGACTCGCTTTGAAGAAGAGACAGACATGAACTCGGAAATGGCCTATTAAAGCTTGACAATGGACCCACTGGAAACTTGGAAAAATCCGAGCCCCAGATGGGATTCGAATCCACGACCCTCCGTGATCTAGTCGGATGCTCTAACCACTGAGCTACTGGAGACTCTATGGTGAGCCAGGTCGAAATGTGGGTTTTGACTCGAGCTGCATCACGCAGCTACAGAGTCAAATAACGGCAGTTTCCAGTTTCCAGTGGGTTCTATTGTCACCATTTCATTTACTGTGTATATCATTCTCACATTTG
>JALIRR010005367.1:0-7500 GCA_023091755.1 Montipora sp. Colony 1 RG-2022 | reverse complement strand
TCTATTGCCGTTGGCATTTGCGTCGTTAGTTACCAAAACAGTGTTGTGAGAAAATTGTTTGAAAGGTTACTTTGCAATGATTTTCTTCAGAGGCGTTTATTGGAAATGATCAGACTCGCCTTTACAAGGAGCTGTTTGCAAATTACGAGAAGTACAACCATCCAGTTTTAAACCCCTCAGAAGTTGTTACAGTTGTGTTTGACTTTCAGCTCATACGTGTGGTTGACGTGGTAAGAGATTAGAGAACTTAAGCAACGACAACGGCAACAACAACGAGAAAGTCATCTAAAACATTATTTCGTGACTATTTCAACCATTTTAATACGACATGGGTGTTGTAGTTCCTCAAAAATGACATAAGTTGGAACGGCGCTTAGTTTAGAGGAGAAAATGGAACTTTACTGTCAAGTGCTGAAGTAACTTTGACGACGGCAAAGAAATGGACAAAAGTGAAAAACGCACGTGCTGGATGTACAAAACCAAAGTTGCGACGTTCTAGTTGCCGTCGCCGTTGTCGTTAAGCAACGTTGCTTAAGTTCCCTATTATATATTTGCCACAGATCTCAATTATAGTTTTCCTCCTATTCTGATCAGTTGCTGGAGGTGGGGCCCGTTTCTCGAAAGTCCAGAAACCTTACGGCCCATCTTCGGGGGCCACAATACCATTTGTAACTCAAGAACTGAGAGGATTTAAGTCGTTAGACTTCACAGACCAGTTTCTTTTAGTTAGCTTGAAAATATGTTAAAAGATTGGTGTTCCAAAACAAGCGGTTGGCAGTTTCACAAATGGCTTTTTGGACCCGAAAAGTTTTCGGGACTTTCGAGAAACGGGCCCCAGGGTACCGTTTCTCGAAAGTCCCGAAACTTTACGGGCCATTTTCGGGTGTCACAATTCCCTCTGTATCTCAAGAATGGAGAAGATTTAAGTCGTCAAACTTCACAGACGAGTTTCGTTTAGTTAGCTTGAAAACATGTTGAAAGATTGGCTTTCCAAAACAAGCGGTTGGCAGTTTCACAAATGGCTTTTCGGGTCCCGAAAAGTTTTCGGGACTTTCGAGAAACGGGCCCCAGGAACGGAGTAGTGATGAGAAAACGCGCCTCCCACTAATGTGGGTTGTGGGTTGAGTTTGTCGGTTCTTTACTCCGCTCCAAGAGGTTTTTCTCTGGGTCCTCCGGTTTTCTCTTCCCCTCCCCCAAAAAACACCCTAGGATTTCCTATGAATTGTTTGACTTGATCTCTGTACAGTGTTCCTAGCGGAAGACCTTAGACAGCAATGATCAGAACCAGGTTGTTGATTAGCGGTTTTCGTTAAAACAATGGTTTGCTGGGGGTGATCAGTCTCGCGGGCTCAGAAAACCCGGTTGTTGTCATTGTTATTTGAGGTTTTTGGTTCCTAACAGACCATTTTGATTTCTATTGTTTCGAAAAAACATTATGGGATGCTCATGGGGCAAATTTTAAAATATGTATTTCCCCCTGGACGTCCCATAATAGCTATTTGAAACAATAGAAATCAAAATGGCCGCTGTATCTGCAAAAAGGTCTATTGGTGCCCTAATCTCGTACCCAGATCTCCCACGGTCATAGTGATAGAATGAGATCTGGGTACGAGATTATTAGTGTCCCAGCGCTAAGTACAGATGACACTTAAATAAAGTTCATCATCTTTATTTATTTTTCCTGTTTCATTTAGTTCTTGGTGCTTTTTAAACGGATCTCTCACCAGTTTTCTTTGTCAAAACCGTGTTATTGTAACTATTTGGTTTGATCTCAGGCGTGAAACTCTGGGAAACGAAAACTGACCAGATTTGAAATCATACTATCAAAACTTTATTACTTACGGTACTTTTTTTGTCCAAACTCACAGAGTGCTAAATATCAATACATCAAGACATATGCTTGGGTCAACCAGGTATGCCGGGTTTATAGATCCACTTTAAAGAGAAATTCTACTCCTGACTAAGGGACAAAAAATAAAAATATCTTAAGCAGATTCAGAGCCACGTTACCATTTTTCTTTTGTCAAGGTAGCTGTGAATCTGCTCCAGAGGTTTTTTTTAAATTTGCAGATAGTTTTATTTAAGCCTGCTAATTACTTTTCAGAAATAAAAATAGGGAATTACTGAGTCCGTTTTTGAGATATAAGCTTTCAAAGACAAACAATATGGCATTTTTAGATAGCTCCTTTGTTACCATGGTGACCTATTACGTTACATCAATGAGTGTGCCTTGTTGAGCAATTATTTTTGTTTCATGTGGTACCATAACTTTGCCGTTACATAAAACATTTGGGTAGCTTCAATCCTTTCAAATACTACAGTTTGTTGAAACCATTGAAAGTGGTTTGAGTCTCCTTAAATTTAATCTTTGTTCGCGCTTTTTAGCACGTTGTTGTGGTTTCAGAGATAAATATATCATTTTTTGAATTCTGATCCCATCTTGCAGTGCCTTTTTTGAAGGTCACTTTTGAAATAAGAATACAGAATAAGTTTTTCAAGAAATCCACTTTTCAGCATATGTAACAGTACATCACAATCATTTGTATTCACTTGGACAAATTAAAAAAGAATATGTCTTTAAAAAAACGTTTGTCCAAATATCATACTTCTGTTTGTCATACAGACCCACTTAAGACTTTAAACGAGCATTTAAAAATTCAGTGAAACCCTGTTAGCCATAATTTTACTTTTCGCAACCCACAGTACTGGAACAATCCACAGCTTAGCTGGGATCCAGAAAAGTACGGAGGGATCGAGGAGATTCACATATCGCCAGTTGATATTTGGGTTCCTGATATTCTTTTGTACAACAAGTAAGTAGCGATATATATTACTATGATAATATGAGAAGTAAGTAGATATATATTGAGTCTACATTTGCACGTATGCCTAACGTAGAGAATTCTTATATGTGATCGCGTCTTGCTATATTTGACACAAATGTCTTGCATAATGTTTGCATCACGGTTTTCAGTAATTGATCATGATTGCAATGCAATTCTCGCGATGGTCTTTAGAGTCCGTGAAAAGTGATTAAAATGCTAGGTTCCTATTAAAAGTTTCCCAGACATTTTTACGAAATGTCACAAAATTGTTGTTTGGTACACAAGTATCCACAAAATTCTTAACCTACAATTTTGAGGGTTTAGGGTTTCTGTTTCCTTTAGGATAAACTAACAATGTTAAAGAAATTTGAAAGGGGAAAACCCAAACCTTGCATGGTTGGTATTAAATCGCGCCGGGGTCTTTGAGCGACTGGCATGGGCCCAGAACTGGCCTACACTGGCCAAAATGGCGACGAAATGGCTAAGGGAGAGACTGTTGATAACTGGGAAAGTGCAGGCTACTCTACTGTCCGATAAATCGGACAATGGGCTCCAAAGGGTTAAAGCTGGAGCAGTATATTAAATGACAAACTATCTCAGATATACACCTTGTCAAATATATACCCATAACTGCACCACTTCATTTTAACCTTCACAGCGTTGATGAGGAAGATTGGTTTGCCGGTGGAAGACATTCTTACAAAACAAATGTAGTGGTGAAATACGACGGAAACTCCACCTGGCTTAATCCGGGAATCTTCAAGAGCATTTGCAAAGTAGATGTGACGTATTTCCCGTTTGATGAACAAGAGTGCTTTTTGAAGTTTGGTTCGTGGTCTTTCGACAGCTCCAAAGTGGATCTTTATGCACGCAAAGGCAACATGTCCAACAAAAACTATGTTAAGAATGGAGAATGGAAGTTGACACTTGTAAAATCACAGCGAAACAAGCGAACATATCAGTGCTGTCCACATCCCTTTGTAGATGTAACCGTGCAAGTTAAGCTTCAGAGAGAATCACTAGATTTTGTTCTTAAACTGATTATTCCGTGCTCGCTGATATCCTCCATGATATTTCTGGGTTTTGTTCTCCCCCCTGAGTCAGGTGAACGCATTGGACTTAGCATGACAGTTCTGTTGGCCATGACTGTGTTTCAACAGCTGAGCTCCGAGCTGATGCCATCGTACGGCTTTCCTCTACTAGGACAGTATTACTTTGCCTGCATGGTTGAAATAGGTGCTTCTCTCTTCGTCACGACTCTTATACTAAATTTTTATCACCGTAATAGTCGACGGATGCCAAGAGCTTTAAGGGTTTTCATTTTACATTGGCTGGCTCGGGTCGTTTTCCCCAAAAAAACTTCCAAAGATTGGAACCTGGAACTATCGAATCAGTTTCCAACATCGGACAGATCATCGATATCCATGAAACGTTCAACCTATGCGGTAGATCAGGATTCAGACAGGAATAATTCGACATTCCCTAGTAGAGATTCAATTAACGAAAATAATGGTACCAACCCCGGAGCGTCCAATTATTCCGATCCGTGGATCCCAATGCAAAGCCAGCACTACATTTTTGGCTTTCCACCAAGAGGCCTCTCGTATTATAATGACAAAACTAGTAAAGGTTTATACAGGGAGGAACACAAAAAGAGATCTCATTGTACCGTTTGCGACACGACGAGCAGCTTTTTAAGTCAAAGAGATAAGAAAAAACGAAGATCTTCTAGATATCGCGAATTTCCGGGATCCAGTGACAGCCCAAGTAAACAAAGCTCGTCGACAATTTCTACCTCGGTGATGGTCGATTTCAGTTTTCCAGACGCTGAGAAGGGGATCTCAGCCCCAGAGAAATTAAAGAACCAAAAAGAATGGATTAAAGCTGCTCGTGTATTGGACAGGCTATTCCTGATAATGTCGATTTTGGTCGGAGTTGCTACACTCATGGCCTTGTTTCTGAAAGCTCCCAGATTCCACTGATTGATTTCCATTTCTCGTCGTTTTCAGAGGCTGCGATACTTTCGGTCAGCGCCTAGAATGACGATATCTTACCACCGTCGGATATTTATTCATGAACCGTGCTGATACCAGTTATTGGCCATGGGAAGATCAAAGAAAAACGAAGATCGACGAGATGCAATCGATAGGTTTAAGGGGAGGTTAAGCGAAGGAAATATACATGAAACGATTGAAAAACAAAACAACGACGCAAAGAGGTAAAAAAGAGTCTTAGGAATTGGACATTTTCTAAACTTGAACTTCTTCTGCATTCTATTTCTAAAATAGAGACAATACCAGGAGCTCATCAAGGAACCCATACATTCTATTGATTTATTCTACAAGGTTTTATGGAGAAAATATGTTATGATCATTTTGAGATAATAGAGAGATTCCAGCTCCGCGTTTACAGCCGACGGTAAACGTGAACGGGTGAAACTTAAGATTCGCAGACAATCAAAGACACTTGTTTCAGTTAAGCTTATTTCCTTCTTGTTATCTACAGACATTAAAAAGAAGTTCTTAAGGGAAAGAATAGTTAGAACAAGAAATTTTCAGTCCTTATGCTTTTATATAATTTTAGTTCTATATCTTGACTCCTTTTAGTTCCAACTTTTACAGCTTTTTCAACTAATGAATTTGTTGGAATAAAGGCAATGAAGAGAAATTATGGCGAAAGTGTCTTTCATCGATGAGAGCAATTTGATAGGGATATGGGCATTCCATAGCAACCTCATCTTCTAAAGTAGTTTCAAAATAAGCGCCAGGTTGACTTTCTTAAAATTCTGTCAAAATATTCGGTGTGAATTGCAGTGAGAGAAAACAAGCGTATCTTATGTATAAGCAGTGATAAAGGGAATACAGTAGGCAAGCGTTTTCTCTTAAAATTTCACTGGTTGTGCTTGCTGCGTAACCGTTTTCTTGTTCCCCTCGATTTTTCAAGGTGCCGGTGCGCTGCTAAGCAAATTTTCCATCTCCTGGATGTCCCATCTATTCCCTAATTCTCTGTTTTTCTTTGGATTGTTTACATTGATTCCCTTTGTTGCTATCACAAAAATGTATTCTCTGGTTAAAAGGAAGACTTGCGAAAAATTTCAGCAAGGAAACGACAGAAAATATGCACACCGTGAGTACCTATTTTCTTTCGGTTTTCGGCTCAGTATAGTCAGCGGAACGTATACCCCTATATACCCATGTATTCCTTATATACCCATGTAACCCACGTATACACTTGTATACCCTTATATACTCCTATATACCCACGTATACCCTTGTATACCGTTATAGACCCCTATGTACCCACGTATACCCATGTATGTATACCCCTATATACCCATGTGTACCCTTATATACCCAAGTATACCCTTGTATTCCCTTATATACCACTATATACCCATGTATACACTTATATACCCCTGTATATCCACGTATACCCTTGTATACCGTTATATACCCACGTATAACGATATATACCCGTGTATACCCACGTATACCCTTGTATGCCCTTATAGACCCCTATATACCCACATATACCCCTATATACCCATGTATATCCTTATATACCCACGTATACTCTTGTATACCCTTATATACCACTATATACCCATGTATACCATTATATATCCCTGTATACCCACGTATACCCTGGTCAAAAGAACGAAGATGCTGGGTACGAGGGTGTGTCGGCCAGTAAAACATATGCGACAAATTCCCACGCCTATTCACAGCTCCAAACCGTACTTGTCAACATAGCGAAAGAATTAGATGGCTTATATATTCAAGGGAAAAATCATTTTATCTGTCATATGGTAAGTACTGGAGTCGCACACTACAAAGTGTGCGCAAGCACCCTGCTAAAGATAACATACATACAGGCATCAGCTTTATTTCCTCTCGATTTTCCAAACAAATATATAGAAGTTAATATCTTCGAGACATTACATTTATAGCTAAAATACGTAGCATATACAGTTACCTACTAAAGAGCTAATATTTACAAATATATTCATTAAAAAGAAAAGCCGCTGTACAAAATGTGGCCATGGATTCTCTTTTAAAACCAGTAAACGAATAGGTATGGATAAAATCAGGTAGCGCATTCCGCAACTTAGCTGATACGTAAGAAAAAAGAGAACTAAGACCATAACTGGTTGTTCCAGGTTTATTGAGGAACAGAATGTAATTTCCGCGAAGATCATGCACAAGAAGGGGACGGGAGAGAACACGTATTTTTCATATAAGCAGAAAAACCCTTGTTTCAAAAAAAAAAAAAACACAAACCACATACTTTTATCAAGTAATACGAGGAAAGTTTGAATGCGCTTATTGCATAGAGATGTCGAGCCTGACTTTCGTAGTAAGAGGACAGGTAATCTGCAAATATAAATATCGTTATTCTCTTATTTACATTATTCTTTGACACGAGAATTACAGCGAAATAAAAACACAACTTTGTCGCGAATTTTCTATGATAAGAACTTGTTCAGAAAACCAAAATCTACGTTAACAGCACACACCAGGCCTACTCCCGAGTATCTGGCCAAATATTTCTCGTGCTTCAGCCATTAAGTTGCTCCCCCCCCCCCCCCCCCCCCCCCCCCCCTTGCCTATGCCCAAAAAGAATTCTGGTAATTCTTGCCATTCCATGACAAGGGAAGACTTCGATTCTCATTTCT
>JALIRR010005366.1:12500-29996 GCA_023091755.1 Montipora sp. Colony 1 RG-2022 | reverse complement strand
GCTAGATGTGTGGCTACATACATACATACATAACTTTATTTAGTAAAGCAGGTCAAGAGGAAAAAAGCAACTTTACAGCTGATGTGGACCTACTGTAATAAAATTAACAATACATACATATGGTAGTGATTAAACTTTAGATAAATAAGATAAATAATCGCTAAAAATAAATAAAGCATAAAATATGTATTAATAATAATAAAAATCGGCATGCTTATTATAAACTACTGAGCTGTCTTTTTTAAAAGTGATATTCATAACAGTATGTTTTAACTGCTTCAGTCCATTTTTAAAGCCTGTTTGATTAGAAAAAGATCTTACACTATCAGACAGGGAATTCCAGGCGATTGCAGCCCTGTGTACAAAGGAATTACGACCAAGCTCAGTGTTTGGTCTATTAACTAAAATATTTAAAGATTTCCTAAGATTATAGCTCTTACAGGTCCTAACAACTAATGAATTTATTTCCTCTAAACCTAAATTATAAAAAGCCTTATGAGTAATCATTAAAGTACGAAATTTATAAAAATATTCAAGAGGCATCCACCCCGCTCTCAGCAGTTATAGCTTGATGACGATCGTGTTACATTCTGCACTCTCATTGGTCAAGTGTTTCAAATTGTCCAATGAGAGTGCAGAATGTAATACGATCGCTATCAAGCTATAACGGCCGTTCATCTGATGCCGAAGCTTCGCTTTGCTGGCCGCCATTATTACTGTTCATTGCTTCATCACCGTTGTCTTTAACGTTCAAAAAGTCCGAGAATGCCTTTGTCAAACTTGCACTGCCAGAACCTTGAATAATGATCTTCTTTGTAGTAGTGTACAATTTAATTGTGCAGTCCGCGGCCTTGAACGAGAGCATTTTGAGATGTTTATCTTCGTTCACCTCGGCTGAAGCAATCGCCGTGTTCTTCAAAATTTCCGACACCAAAATCTTGAGTAAGTCAACATTACTTGACCAAAGGAAGTAATTTAAAGTACTATCATATGATAGACAATCCCTTAGGATAGAATTTTCCATCGTTGAACGTACCATTTTGAGAAAATCATCCGATTTGTTTAAGAGTCGCTTTCAGCGTGTCCACACGCACACGAGAGAGAGAGAGAGAGAGAGAGAGAGAGAGAGAGAGAGAGAGAGAGAGAGAGAGAGAGAGAGTTGCATATTATTTATTTATTATGTGCATACTGAGATTTACACACTGAAAAGCCGCAGAGTAAATTTTCGTTCGCAAACCGATGTAAACCAAGCAAATGTCGCGTATCGCTTTTCCCACGTGTGAGAAAAGCGATACGTCCAATCAGGAGCCGCGTATCATGTTTTTTTTTAGATGGAAGGAAAAGAATGAGCCATTAGGCCTTCCTTTCTTAGCGTTTCTTTGTTGATGTTGGATCAACCTCTTTTAAATTGTAGGTTTTTGGCATTCAAAAAAGACAGGAAAAAGCAGTACAGTTTTGTTGTTGAACTTCATGTTCAGTTTCACCTGGTTTGGAGGAAATATAACCAAATGAATATTCCAACATTTTCTTCGAATCTGGATGTATTTTTTAGAATTTGCATATTTTTTACATGTGAACCCGTCAGCGAAACAAATTTAAAGTATCAACAGTAAGAGATGTCTATATCCATTGCATGTTGTATACCTTAATAATATACATAATAAAACTACTCGATTCTGTTTGGTTGAGAGGAGTGCTGTTTTTTGAAAGCACAGTGCAAATTTTTTCAGGGCAATTTACATGCAGAATTCTCGCGTTTGATTGGCTACTAAGCAATAGGGTTGGATAAGAACCAATCTAATTCTTTGTTTTGAAATCAAACGCAAGCCTTGTATGGTGCAGTTTATGGTGGCACAATTTTTGCGTGATTTTGTGATATGCGTACATTTCTTCTGCTTAATGTCACATGATTTTTCTCTTGCAATTTGGAATAAGTGGTCGCCCTACAGGCTCGTGCAATTTTGCTCATGTTTGAAAAAAAAATTGCTTGTGCACATTTATTCCAAATCGCACTTGAAGTCATGTGTATATGAATAAATTATTGTGTGCATGAAGAATGTGCACTTTATTCAGTCACATAACCAATTTTTAAATTTAATGGTAATACTCATAATTAAGTAAAGTACGATCGTCTGGGTGAGTGACGTCAGTAGATACTATATGAACTCCGGTCGAAGATGTCATTGGTCAACTTATTCCTGATGTTATTGGTAGACTGTCAGGTGAGCTTAGATCCTAGCGATAATCTCAGAAGTTCCTAACCTGACACCTACCACTACAGTGACTATACCTTAATCAAAGGAACTTCTGAGATTATCGCCAGGATCCTACAGCCTTACAACATCCTTGTTACTCACATACCCATCACTACCTTACGAAAACTACTTACTAACGTCAAAGACAATTACCAACCTAGGGACAGACAAGGAGCAGTTGATAAGATCAAACGCTGCGACTGCCAGGCTACTTATATCGGTGAGACCGGCAGAAATTTGAACACTAGACTGACTGAACACAGACGAAAGACGAGGAAAGGTGACATCAACAATAACTTTGCTGAACACCATCTACAGACAAACCACAGAATCGACTGGGACCCTACTGCATGGGGGGTGTGTTACCTACAGCAGTAACTACTACCACTACAGATCTTACTGGAAAGCTGGTTTACTAACCTAGAACAGACACCAATAAACCGATGCCTGCAACTTCCCGCACCCTACAAACGACTCATCGACGACATCAACAGACAAACAAAACACTGATTTACTCTATCACAGTACTGCGCAACGTATTCTACGATACACGTACAGACCTTAGACCTATAGACGGATCGAAACGCATCAATCACCGTTTAGTCTTCCCAGCCAATTACATCTAGGCTCAACTGACTACCAATAACATCACAAATAAGTTGACCAATGACATCTACGACCGGAGTTCTTATAGTATCTACTGACGTTGCACAAAGCACTTGATTCTGAAGATGACTTCCGCGCAGGTTGTCGAAACGTCAGTCAATGTTACCTCAAACAGTCCTTCACAGGACTACACTCAACCCGACGATTGCACTTAGCTTAATTATGATATGACTTCTGTGTTCACACTATTTACGATTTTACGATTAATACTGTTAGTAACTCTAAGTATAAGAAAAAGGGAAGTTATTTTGATGATCAACAACTGAGTAAAACCTTTATTCCGTCACAAGGACATATATGCAGCAGATAAGCAACGTTCGTATTGATCAATTGTCTGTTGGAGGTTGCGGTGTAAGGCCGGTCGCGACAGCAAGGAACTTAGGAGTCTTATTTGATAAAAATATGACTCGATTGCCACATATTAACAACATTTGCAAAACTGTCTTTTACTATATTTACAAGGTTAAAAGGATAAGAAAATACCTTTCTGTCGAAACTGCACGAATACTTGAATTTGTACAGGCAGTTATAATGGGACTGATTAGATTACTGTAATAGTTTGCTGTATGGACTACCAGCCAAATCTATCAATACATGTAAGTTACAACTTGTACAAAATGCAGCAGCCCGACTGATGACTAACATGTTTACATGTACAGTAGGTTCAACCACATCATTCCAGTTTTATACTCCTTACATTGGCTACCACTTAAGGAAAGAGTACATTACAAGATCTTAACATTGACTTTGAAAGCCATACATGGTTTAGCTACATCAGCAGTCTTCTGTCATTGTGCCAGGTCCCAGCTGTTATGCTGTTCGTAGGAATAATGGACCACAACTTAATTAAGCCATTCAGTACAAGAAGTTTGAAAACCCCAGGTGGCAGGGCCTTTTTAGTTGCTTACCCGTGTCTTTTTAATGCCCTGCCTGACCACATCAGACATGAGAACAATTTCAATCAGTTTAAAAAATTTTTATAGTAAAGACTCGTTCGCTGCGCTCAGTCGTGAAATATTTTTCAACACTTGAAGAGAAATTTCATATCTCCGCGCGGCCATGTAATATTCTCTATTTATCTATTTATTTTAACATCAATTATTCCCGTATACATTATATTTCATAGCTATTCATGTTATCAGTTCTTTTAAAAATTTGTGTAGACAATCCTATTTATTGTATATATGGCTGTCATTTAACAATTAGTTCATGCGTCAGCATGCGTATGCCGAGATATTGAGCGCGCGGGAAGTTTGGAGAGCACGAAAGAGGCGTAAGAGTTGCACGAGGCGCAGCCGAGTGCAACTCTAGCGTCTTGAGTTTGAATTTGATTACGTGAAAATTCTAGCAATATTATAAATTACGATTAAATCTCGTCCCAGATCTGTCAAAAACTAAAGGGTGAACCCGTGCATGAAAACGGATTTTTATTTTGACCAAATGCAAACATTTTCATATGTGAAAGAAAAACAAACCTGCTATCTGATTACGTCAGTAGCGTGCTCAATAAGAATATGAAGCACGCTAGCGCTATTGAATTTATAATATTATTTTATTTATGCTGGTATTAATTCGACGTGCATATTATCATAATTACATACATGTAGATTACACGCTATAGACATTAAAGTATTAAGAATGTCGATGAGGAGGAAACTATTTGAATGAAACCGTGCAAAATCTTGAAATTTTCAAATAATTGAACTCCTGAATGCCTGCTTTGACTCGAGTTATGTCGCAACAAAAGTCAACTGCGAGCCCGAGTCAACCACGAGTCACGAGTCAACCTCAAGTAAGATCGAGTCAGGTTCAAAATTTTTTTGGGGGGAGAATCTTCTCCCTTTTTCGAAAACTGTCCTTTGTCAAGGATCCAAACTACTGGGAAAGCTCACAGTAGCAGTCGCCAACTGGACAAGGCAAACGTCATTATTAATGCACCGTATTCCATAAGATAAAGATAAAATAAATCAATTATCATATGGAGTTGTGATCGCCTTAGTTACCAGTCACACTTCGATCACCGTGGAATGCGTCATCAGTAATTTCTACACTCTACGACCCACCATCTTGTTTTTGTCACATGATCCAGGGGTCTGATCTATTTTGGTCTCTAAATTTGGAATATTATGTAGCCTTCGTAGCTGGCGGGATATTTTTCTTGCAGGATTATTTAAACACGCGGGAGTAAATTGATGGTTACTTCGTTGTTTTGGCCGTGAGTGAAATCCTGCCTGCCACATTTGCTGCACTTTTTGAATGCCGTCTACTTTTGCCACCTTGGTTAATCACCCAATCAGAGGGAGGGTTGTAATTTGACCTTTGTGAGAACAAGAGAAAAGGCGCGAACGATAATAAAAGCACTCTCGCCGAGTAATTCGGTGGAATTGATAAAGCAAGGAAAGCACGCCAACAAAGCCTCAAAACGAGGTCGAAAGACTAAGGAAGACGGCCCGAACGACTTCTGTAGGTTGTGTGGACGTAATCTGAAGGAAAAATTGACGAGTTAATTAAGAAATAATTCTATTTCTCTACAGTAAATTTCTTTAATTAAGCCATCTGGTCACGCTAGCGAACCTTCGTTTAGCTTACTGGTTTGAACGTTGAAAAGTCGGCATTGCTAACCTGCAAAGGAGGCAACCTAGAAGCCCTCGCATAAAAAGGAAAAAGTATGTAAATTAATATGTAAATTGTAGATATTGTGTTGGGGAAAGCAACCTCAATTTTCTCAACCAAGCGCGCAAGGTGGTATTGGCATTGTTCAACAGAGCATGCAAGGTGGTATCGGTATTGTTCACCGAGTTCGCGAGGCTTTCTGGGTAACTTTTGTCACGAGGCAGAAAGTCACAATGAGTATCGAAGGTTTAGCACAACGATTGAAGATGAGTAATTTTCGAATATTTACAGCGATTCCTTTTTTTAAAATCAAAGATTACAGTATCTGATAGAAAATAAAATTTCCTGGGTCAGAAATCGCTTTCTCAGGCACAATCATAAACAGGGGCGACGATTTCTCAGGCACAAATGAAATCAGAAACAGGGGGCGATAGACTCGGTCACAAACTGCTAGTCGCATTTTCAGAAAGCAACAGCATAGTCTCAGAATCCACATTGTTATTCACAGATCCGATTCTCTCCTCCATTTATGAAACAATTCAAGCAACATTCATTGGATAATTTAAGCAATATTCATTTGATTCGATTCTGTCCTCCATCTATGAAACAATTCAAGCATCATTCATTGGATAATTTAAGCATTATTCATTTGATTCGATTCTGTCCGCCATTTATGAAACAATTCAAGCAATATTCATTCGATAATTTGAGCAATATTCATTTGATTCGATTCTGTCCTCCATTTATGAAACAATTCAAGCAATATTCATTCGATAATTTAAGCAATATTCATTCGATAATTCCAGCAAAAAGTAGCGATGTAGTAGTATTATTATACAGTAGCGATGTCAAGTCAAGCGAGAAAGTCGAAAGTGAAATGGACTGAGCGGATGAATAATGATATATTAGAGTGCAAAAGGAAAGCCAAGGAGCTTGTGTCTTCTGAAAACTCTTCCTGTAATTAATGAAAATGGAAGAAAGCGGGGCTATGTGGATATCATGAAAGAGCTTTGGGACGAAATGGGATATGTGCAACTAGGACTCAAGAGTCAAAATCTTCGCGACCACGCTGCTAGACTCGAAAAAATGAATAGCAATGAAACAGCGGGGACCGTAGAAAGGAATGCTACTATGGATGCGGTTGTTTCGACAACAAGAAGTGATTGTACTACCCAAGATTTCGCTGAAAACGAAAATCAAAACAAGCAAGATATCGAAAGAGAAAATGGTAATTCGACGGTAATAGACCGGGATTTGCATATGACAGGGAAAGGACAAGGTGTTGAGGAAAAAAAGGATACAATAGGAAATTCATCGCAGGTGATAAATGATGTCTCTGGGTGCTTACCAGAATACACGAATATCAGCAGGCCGCATACAGCCACCTGGGACCGAAATAGCGACAGGGGAAATCATAACAATCAGCTCATCATTTATCGATTGCGCGTATAATGAGATCACAACATGGAGAAAAAACACCTTCCTGGTCCCCTATGGGAAAATAGGATGCGACTTCATCGACCGCTTAAGCAAGCATATCAACGATTGGAACAATGCTACGGCCATGCAACATCTTGCTCTGAAAGCCTCCATTGTTCTTTTAGCTGTTGGGCTACAAAAGCCTTGCCAGAAGTCGAAAGCTGAAGAATACCAAGAATGTCTTGAAAAGCGGCTAAAACTCTGGAGAAATGGCGAAATTGATTGCCCATTGCGAGGGGGGCGTATGATCCAAAGGCGCATACAGAAAATATGTAAAAAAGATCCGCCAAATAAAGCCAAGATTTTTGCAAAGCTGGTGATGGAGGGGCAAATCAATAGCCCTTATTCACGATAGCGGCCATGTTGGTTTTCAAATTGTCATGCAAATTAGCCATGTGTTATGCTGGTGGGCAAACATTGGAATAAAGGCAAATTGCGGAAAATCGACACGTCGAAATATTGAATTAATATTGCGAAAAGTACATTTTAGAATTTAGAATTAAGTGTCTTTTATAATAATTTTATATCTTTTGATTGCCTCCGACATTTTGACTTTCTACTTCGTTATCTGCTAATTTTTCAGTAAAAAAAATCGAAGTAACTTGTGCAAGCATTCTGTTTTACTACTTAGGTGATAAACATTCAATGAACATGAAACAAATCATCTATGTGGCTAAGATGTTCGTTATAACCTCTCGAACTTGAGTTGTTTGCCCCTCCAGAACTGTGTAGCTAATTTGCATGATAATAGCAAATCCAACATGGCGGACGTCTCGGAAGACTATTCGGCGCTCGTCTAAAAACAAACTTTCGTGGACATGATATATCGCTGACCGATGATGTGACGCAACAGCTCAGAGAGAAACACCCTCAGGCGCAGGAAGGTTAGTGTCATTGTTGTTTTTTTTCAGTTGAAGATATCCCGACTCAATTTACCAACAAATTAATGGCGAGATGATCAGAGATGCCGCCCTAAGAACTAAGGGATCCAGCGGACCCTCGGGCGTGGATGCTGTGGGCTTCAGGAGAATCCTTGCTTGCAAGTCTTTCAAGAGATCAAGTACTAACTTATGCGACTCTCTTGCTATACTTACGAAGAGACTTTGCACAGAAGGATTTTTGGCAAATGTGTTTCTAGAGTGGGAAAAGAAGATGTGATTGACGCATGTGGTGCTACACAAGTGTGCGCAGGTCATAAATCCGGTAGTGAGGCTGCCATTCATGCGATGCATAATATCTTCCGAGTCGGATGAAACGTTAGATGCCTTGAACGCTTTTAATTCGCTTAATAGAGCGGCATCGCTGCACAACGTTAGAGTTCTATGTCCAATAATCGCCACCTATGCAATAAATACCTACAGAGCGCCTGCGCAACTTATTGTTACTGGAGGGAAAGAGCTCTTGTCTTCGGAAGGCACCACACAAGGGGATCCATTAGCTTATATGCAATCAGTCTTTAACGCCTGATTACCCTCTTCTGCAAAGCAGTGCTGGTATGCCGACGATGCCACTGCAGCGGGTGCGTAGACGGACATCCGAAAATGGTGGGACGAGCTGCTGGCAGCGGGTCCGGCTTTAGGCTACTATCCAAACGCAAAGACGTGCTGGCTTGTGGTAAAACCAGAGAAGCTGAAAGAAGCAAATGATGTGTTTGCGGGAATAGGAATAAACATCACCATGGAAGGGCGTAAACAGCTTGGCGCGGCACTCGGACAGAGGTCGTATCTAGAGGAGTATGTGGGCAGCAAAGTAAAGGAGTGGATCAGTGAAGTAACTTTACTAGTAGAGTTTGCAACCTCTGAACCGCAAGCTTGCCATGCAGGTTTTACATTCGGGCCAAGGCATAAGTGGACTTACTTCATGAGGACCCTGCAAGATATTGCAGATCTCTTGGAACCACTCGAGCGTGCTATCTCAGATGTCCTCATACCGTCAGTAACAGAACATAACTGCTCTGTGACTGAACGAAAACTGCTAGCACTTCCTGCCCGTATAGGAGGCTTGGGGATGACAAACCCATCTGAGAGTGCGCAGTCAGAGTATTCAGCATCCATCAGGATGAGCGCTCCACTTGTTGATTAGATAATGGCGCAATCCAGTGAGATCCCAGATGATGCAGATATGCGAAGGGTGATGTATGCTGTTCGAAAAGAAAAAGATATCTGAACGGGAAGCTAGAGGAGCTGAAGGTCTCTCTCCCAGTAAGGACGCAAAGAGCCGTAGACCTGGCATGCGAAAAGGGAGCCTCTAGTTGGCTTACTGCAATTCCACTGAAATACATGAACTTTGACCTAAGCGAGCGGGAGTTTCGTGACGCACTGAGGCTACGCTATGCCTGGCCCATCCCCGATAGCCCATCTGTATGCGTATGCGGCTGCAGCTTTACCGTGGACCACGCCATGATATGCCAGCGAGGCGGCCTAATCATACAGCGTCATAACGAGATACGTGACCTGGAGGCAGAGCTACTTGATATGGTTTGCTATGACGTAGTAATTGGGCTCCACCTTACAACCCCTTCCCGGGGAGCGGCTCAACAGGGGAGCAAACAAAGCACCAGATGCTGGTCTCGATGTGCACTGCCGTGGACTCTGGGAGAGACAACGGGCCGCGTTTTTTGATATACGGGTATGTCACCCGAATGCGGACTCGTACAAAGAGCTTAGCCCCAAACAGATGTATAAATTGCACGAAGATGAAAAGAAGCGGAAGTATGCACCCAGAATAATAGAAGTCGAGAATGTCACTTTTGCGCCCTTGGTATTCACCACAACAGGAGGTATGTCTCAGGAGTATGAGCGGTACCACTCCAGGCTTGCCGAGCTCATCTCTTCAAAGAAGAAGGAGGACTATGCAACAACAATCACATGGATCCGGACGAAAGTGTCATTCACCATCCTGCGGACTGCCCTAGTCTGTTTGAGTGGAACAAGGTCACGGAGAAGAAAGACAAATGTACAGGAGAATGACTTAGAGATAGAGAAGGGACTTGCTGGACTGACATAATAATTTCTTAATGAAGGTTTTATGCCTTTGCTTGATTGATTTTTCTTTTTGTTACCGAAAATTTTTTATGTACATATGTTTTAGATCAATATGTTTTAGATTATTATTAATTATTATTGTTATTAATAATATTATTATTATCATTATTATTGTTATTAAAACAGCTCTATAATGCTCCTTAATAGTTTCTTTTTTTAAATGGAAATAAATTGTAAATAGGTTTTGATGTTTTTATTTTTTAACTTCTAATTTGTAAATAGCAATTTGCTTGGAATATGTTAATAAATGTCCCATTATGTTATTCACAAATAATAATAAATTCGCAGTGATCCGAGTTTTGTTCCTATTTTATGGTAGAAAACACTAACCCATTCCAAAAAAACTTAACATTAAAAGTACTGCAACTTATGAAGCGAAGCAATTTGCTTAAATCGTAGAAACAACCACATGGATAATCAGGACGACGACGAAATGTTGCCTTCTAGTCATTGAATGTTCCTGTTCCTATTTTAGTATCATATTTTCAAGACATTTCCAAAATTATCTAAATTGCTTTGCACTTGATTGATGGAAATTAAAAACAAATGCTGTTTTTTGTTACCCACCCTTTCCTTGCATCTTTCACTATATTTACCTACCTAATTACATGTAAAATAATATGAAGATGTAAGTCACGATGTGCAGCACATCGCAGCACATATAAATTGGAAAACACCTCTACTGCCATCCTTATTAGATTAGGCGGGGGCAGATGTAGCAAAAACTATTACTAGTACGAGTTTGTTTCGGCGAAGCCATGTGGAAAGAGGACAGTGGAAACGCCGCAACCACGGGATCCTCTCCTGATCGAGGTCCGAAGTCAAATAAAGGGTTAGAAAAACATCGCTGTGCGAAAAACGATGGCTTGTCTTAAAGATAAGACTACAAGGTGATCGGAACAGATTTCCTCCGGCGGAAATTTAATCCAAACAAATCCGATTCGATACATACAGTATGTTCGATGACACTGCTATATATAGTATGTCAACAATTTGAACCTCTTTCGGAAAAACTGCAGAACTTACGCGAAGAATTTGGGTGGGCCACTGAGTTGGGAAGTAAGTGCGGTGGTGAGTTCCAAGAATGTTATTACTAGGATTCGAAACAAATTCAACCCTTCCCTGATGTTTTCCTTGCTTCTACAAAATACCAAGCGTTATTTCTCCTGGGACATATGAAATATGTTTGATTGACCAATCCGAATTTTCCGTCCGCTGGTGGACGGACTATTCAAAATACCGAAGAATTGTAGCAGGCGAAATTTCAACATTACTAGTCCCCATGCCATTCGCGCCCGCTCGTTGCCAAAATCATTGCATTCGTGAGTGTTTAATAATCCTGCGGTAAAATATCATGCCAGTTACGCAGGCTACTTATGTGGCATCTTCTATCTTTACAGTTACTTATCTTATTAACGTTTACGTTACAGTTTGGTGACTCTCTTTCTAAAGACGTTTTTATGTCTCTGTACTTATCCCTTAGGACACTATTATAGTAATGAAAGAAAGAAGAGATAACTCCCAAAAACTTTTTCAATGTGACTCGATCTTAAGTTAAGGTTGACTTGTGACTCGTGGTTGACTCGGGCTCGCGTTTGACTCAGCGCGTTCGCGTTCAAGTTAGACTAAATAGGTTCTTATAAAAATGGTAGTTACAGTACAGGTGTAGTTTTAGGCTATCTGGGTTCTTAAATTGGTTCATATTTCCACAAAAGATATCTACACAATGACAAATGTAAGGGACACGTAATTATTTTTCCAGATACTTACAGTAAAAACCATTAAGAGTGAATGTCCGTAAAAATCAAACATCAGATGGCAAACCTTTGTTTCAACATTCGATGGCCGAAGTTTCAAAGGGTTTAAAGGTAGAGCACATTCTCTGTAAGATATTTCGTAAGACCCAGTTTTAGTGACAAAAAATATAGGCGCCAAGAATAAAATTATTTGGAAACTATAGAATGTCTTAAATGCACTCAAACTTAGCCAAACGACAATTAAGAGATTGCTCAGTTAGGATTAGGAGGAATATTTTATGAGGGATGCTTCAGTTGACCTCACAAGACCGTCAAAATGAAGAGACAAATCGCTTGTCCGAGCGGCATTTTCGGCGGTGTTCGGTAATTTGCATTTTTTCTCCGAAATAAATCCGGAACAACCCAAACTAAGTACAGCATTCTTCTTGGTACACATTACTCCTTCAAACTTGGAAGTATGAGCGAAATCGATTTTTCAAGGTTTGCCACGGATTTCAAAGGTTGCTTGATTTTTAGGGACATTCACTCTTAAGCGTTTTCAGGGGCGGACCTAGGGGGAGGGTGCAGGGGGTGTGCCTCCCTCCCCCCTTGAGGTGACCTGCGGCTTTCTCACTAATGCAACTCGTATTCTTCGGAAAAGAAAAAAAAAGTCATCAATCAGCTACCTCATTCTTTGTGGTGCACCCTTTTTCGAAGAATAATCGCGGATCAGCCCCTGAAAACTAATCTTATTTTGTTCTTTACTTGTATGTCCTCAGTGTTCTGGACATGAAATCGTGATATAAAACTATAACATCTAAAATGTATAGGTCTGCGAAGCCTGAAGACCTATTTGCAATCAAGCAATAGAGGCCAGAATTTTCAAAATCTACATGGCAAATCAAAGTCGTTGTTCCAGTCGCCTGAAATGTCAAGGTCATTTTCTAAAATAAGAACCTGTTTAGAATTTTTTAGGCTAATCTGGTTCTTATGTAAGGGGGTATTTGGGGGCTTCATTGAGGTGTGAAGCAGGAGGGCATATGGAGGAGGCAAAGGAGGTGGCTCTGGTTTCACTGAAAAATGTTCTTTTTGAGATATGAGTACCTAAAGCCAAAATATAGGGTGTTTTTGCTGGGCTTTCCTGTTGCCAAGGTAAGTTATTACGTCGCAATAATGATTGCATCTTGTTTTGAAATAATCAGTGTTTATATGGTACCATAAGATTGCTGTTACGTGATACAGTGTTGTATCGTCACCATTCTAAAGAGAGTGTCTCTTTCAAAGTGTTCAAAATGGTTTTACCCACCTTAAGTTAATAAAAGTCAACTGGTTGCGGCATGTGGATTAAAAGTCAGTGTATCAGGTAGTTAATTTATGTTTATCTCAATCATCTTTATTACAGAATCCCTCCTTTCCCAGCAACTCATTTTCTGCATCTCAGGAGGGCCCTGAAAGCATGTCAGGCCAAGCACCAAGTAGGAAACTTAAGGTTACTCTCCTGAGCAGTGAATGGCAATCTACAAAAGGAGGCTTTTCAACCATCAACAGAGAGCTTGCCATTCAGTTGGCAAAGCATCCGAATGTGGAAGTCAGTATGTACCTTCCCCGGTGCAGTGAAGAAGATGTGAAAATTGCTGAGAGATACCATGTTAACCTCGTACAGGCAAGACAATTGATAGGATATGAACCCACTGAATGGCTATCATATGCACCAGAAAACCACGAGATCGATTATGTTATTGGACATGGGCTAATACTTGGACGACAAGTGCAACTCATTCAGAGGGTCAAAAATTGTAAGTGGGTTCAGGTTGTGCATACAGCCCCTGAAGATCTAGGAATGTTCAAAGGATATGAAAATGCAATTTCAAGAGCAGAGGAAAGGCACAAGATGGAAATAGAGTTGTGTGTGTTGGCAGATGAGGTTGTAGCGGTTGGTCCCAAGTTGGCTGATGCCTATTCACGTTATCTCCGTCACTGTCAGAGAGACCAATCTGTGTTTGTACTCACACCCAGCATTTTTTCTGAATTTTCTCTGGTAAAGCAAGCAGCTGAAGAAAGAAAGAAATTTTGTGTTTTGGTTTTTGGGCTTGGTGACACTGAAGATATTGAATTAAAGGGTTATGACATTGCAGCCCAAGCCATTTCTGAGTTGAATGAAGAATCGTATCAACTGGTCTTCGTAGGGGCACCACTTGAAAAAGAGGAGGAAGTAGCAGAGAGGTTGTGTCAGCATGGCATTGCACGAAGACAACTGACAGTGCGCTCTTTCAATGAAAGCAGAGAGGATCTAGTCAGATTGTTTTGTGAAGTAGATCTTTGTATAATGCCATCAAGAACTGAAGGTTTTGGTTTGGCTGCACTTGAAGCATTATCCGCAGGTCTTCCTATTCTTGTTAGTGGAAATTCTGGTTTAGGAGATGCTCTGCAGAATGTGCCACATGGTTCAACCTGTGTAGTGAATTCTGAAGATCCTAGAGAATGGGCCAACGCAATTAAAAGTGTCCGTCAAAAGAGAAGGGGTGTTAGGCTAAGAGAGACTAAGGATCTTTGCATTCAATATGCTGAGGAGTACAGTTGGGAGAAACAGTGTTATGAACTTGTTGGAAGGATGCTTCGTAACATTTTTGGTAAGTTAAATGATCTGTTACTTGGTACATCTTGGAAGGGTTATAAATGAACATGTATGGCTCTCAAGGCGAATTACATGTAGACATACTTTTTTGTTTAATTTAACTTGATAGGCATCAGCTCGTTCATCTTAAAGACAAGAGGCTACTGGTATCGTACACTTTGTTCGAAGGATTTTTAGCCGTCTTCCTTTAAGTTCACAGTATTTTAGTGGGTTTTTTTATACTACAATATCTTGGCAAATAACCAATTTCAATTCCGTAGTCCGAAGTCCACAGTCCACATTCCGTGAACCCAATGATAGAGTTGGGGTGATGACCTTGTTTTGCCCCGCGCATCTCATACTGCGATTAACATTGCGATTTCGGAGATGGCGGGGTTTCACGCCATCTGAAGAAAGGCAACAAAGGCCGCTTTTGCTGTTCAAGAGCTTTTAAGTGCAATCAGGATATCCTTCTCGGTTAAGAAGGTGTTTTTTTGGAACTCGCCTCAGTCCTTTGATGGAAAATGATCATTTTGAAGCCGAAATTGCCCCTTTGCTATCCATTTATCATCGTGTTGCGAAGAAACGAGTATGGTGACCCCCCATTTTATACGGTCTAATTTACTCGTAAATCTGATAGTAGATTTAAAATAATTTGTTTTCATTATTCAACATTTCAAGAATTATTGTAATGACTCACGTCTGTTGAGTATGATATCTCCATAAAAAAATTATTATTATTATTATCGTGTGACCACTTGCTAATTCCGAATGAAGTTCGTAGCTATCGTGTCAAAATCGTCAGAGCTCTTTCGTATTCTATTGTTACACCAGTACTCACTCAACGCGATGACTACTATGTGGCGGTATCCACAAAAAACGCATGTTTTTAAACAACCTGACGATGGCCTGAGTGATTATATTTTGAAAAGGCGTGATCTTCCTCAACATAGAGGTCAAAACAAAGTCTTTCTAATCAGTGATTTAGATGAACCTGCATGCGGTTCATTAAACTCGTTTCTGTGACCACAGATTAGCATTATGTTGCAATTTGAAGGTGATTTGGCACGTGAGGCCACTCTTTGTTTGGAGGAAAAGGTCCCATTTCGTCAAACAAGAATCCATGGATAAGCTTTCAAGAGGCCTTTCTCTTTACGTTGAGAACGTTAAATTTTGACATAATTTTTAGTGGCGGTCTATATGACGGTCTGAGATCCCTGAAATTTATGGAGAATTTTGGATGAGGTGAGTATTCGTTCACACTCTTTCATGCATGTAAGTGATCTAAAGGGAAGCTGAGGATAGCGTTCCCTTAATTTCTTGGAATTATCACTTAATGAAATGTACGAATTCACTGTGCGAACCCGTCTGCGAACCCCTGATTTAAGACAAGCGCACACAAATTAACATCGCCAGAAAAGCTAGTCATATAGATCTGTTTCATGAGGGAAGATATTTGTTAACAAGCTTTTGTTATTCAAATGTGCCAACCACAAGAACAAAACACCCTTTGTTTCGACAGCCAAAGAGGCTCCTGTTGGCATATTCATGACAGGTGACGTCAACAAAATCTGCCCTCTAGCGATGTTTCTCGTGATGTCATCTATTGTTGTTGATATGCCAACCAGAACCTAATTGGCCGTTGAAACAATGACTTCTTTTGTTCCGTGGTTGGCAAATTTGAATATCAAAAGAAATGTGTCGTCAATGTTTGTAAACAAGAAATATCGCCATAGACGACATTAGCATCTTCACACAAAAATTCAGAAGATTCACAATCGTCATTATTTAAGATCTTAAGCATTTTTTAAATCCCTATTTATCCATTTCCTCGATTTCGGTAACAAATTCGTTTTTCTGGGAAGACCAGTCTACAAAATAGGATTACTCCAAGTGAAACAAATTGTTGGCATGAAGATTGTTTAATAAGTATCTTATTTTTTTTTTTTTTGGATCAGGCATTATTCACTCCTTGGGAGTGAGTAATGCTCAATTACTCCGAGAAAGCGAAGCAATCAGATTGCATGAAACACCAAGATCACTAAGTGAGTGTATACTAATAACTAGGAGTAATTACAGATTAGCAGGGTGCGTTCGACATGCTTTTTAGCCACCGAGAAAATGCAATTTAAGACAAAAGTGTTTAAGTATTATTCTCTTGTGACCCATCTATGGGACCTCTATAACCTTCACCTGCATATCTTGCTCTATAATTCTACAAAAAAAAAGAACATAAAATTGATGCTATGAATAACTGTTCTAAGGATAACTGAGAATTATTTAACATATATCCAGGGGTATCTAATCGAACAGTTCAATTACCGAACTCTTGTTCGATAGGACAATTTTTACATCGCATGATAGGCACGTGGTCTGTGGAAATTCAGTCTTAAGGTCAAATCACTGCTAGCTTTCCCCTTCCCTTTTCAACCCCGCTGAAATGGTACGATTTCTGTTTGTTGTTTACAGTCAAATCGAAGATAATCATATAAGCAATTTCCTTTCAACACCAACAGTACACCCGGGAGTACACGAGTAACAGTCGTTGATATTGACTTTATTCCCATTCAATTAAGGCTGATAGTGACTATACCCTACGTGTTTTACTAGTTTCCGGCGTCAAGAGATACAGTCCGAACAAAATTGCACTGGATTGGTTCGATTTCGTTCGATTTTGTTCGATTGGTTCGAAAATCGAACTCACAGGAAAATAGATGTTCGATTTTTTGATTGAGTTCGATTAGATTTTTGTTCGATTTTGTTTGATTAGATACCCCGGGCATATATGCCAATATGCCACTGTACACTCACCTAAGGAAACAGAAAACTAGGTAATAAAAAAGTAAAAGACATGATACTTCCTAACTGAACACGTTTCACAGAAATCGTATCAAGTTCTTAAATTAAATAGCCTGTGTACGCGGCTAACATGAATACATATTCATAACCGAGTGTGTTGCTTCCATTCGTCTTTGGTAGTTCTTGTGTCTTTCAAATAATAATTATCGGGCCAAAATAATACCTTGTTCTGGACCGAAATTACAAGCGCTAAGGTGAAATAACGCTTTGGTCACTGAGCGACACAACTC
>JALIRR010005366.1:0-7500 GCA_023091755.1 Montipora sp. Colony 1 RG-2022 | reverse complement strand
AAGAGGTTATTTCCGCTAAAGTTCTCACCGCAGTCAACGGAAACTCTCGGTTCAAAAGCAGCGTTTTATTTAAAATACGTATTGCAACTCCGTTAAGATTGCCAGGCCATTTTCTGAAGTTAAAACGTAACTATACTTAATAAAAACGAACTAGAAAGAATGAAGGGCAAATAATGATATGTATTTTTTGAAGATGCGTCCGAAAATATATGCAGTATGGTCAACTTTGTACGAAATTCTCCTATAGACGCTCTGTAAAGTTGTCTCGGGAAGGAGGGCTGTCTTGGGTAACCGAGACCATATAAACAGGCCCTTAGACTCTCTTTGAGGAAGAGACAGACATGAACTCGGAATTTCCAAAAAGTTGAAGCGAGGACGCACACACAATTGCTAGATTATTTGCGTGACAAAGGACACTGGAATTTTTTCTCACTTGAAGATTTTGCTGCGGCGCTCATCTGGCTCATGTATGATTGTCGCGTAAACCTAATACTTACAAAATTCAAATCGCTTATTATTGTACTTTTTAATTTTTGTAAAGCTAGGTTCAAAAGTGTGTTCAACCGTCTTTCCGAAAATTTGAGGTGAACATGCATGCTTGGCTGGCGAGGCTGGCTGGCTCGCAGTTTGTCAAAGCCATTGTTAATACTTGGTATCTCGGAATTTATTCAGTGTTTAAATTTCACGCTATTTTTTCGTTAAAACTTCCTTTTGCGAGAGCTATTCAATCTTAGTAACAAATGACCCATCCCATTGTATCACTTGGGACGCGAGGACAACAATTTGCGTTTCACTAAGTGTGTAAATTTTACGCTTAGAGTTTTACGCTGTTTCTATTTCGACCTGATTTCATTTGATACAGTCCCATAATTTAGGAAGCACGTCACTGACTATTCATCTATCGATTTGTTCGAATTTTAGGAATTTATTAAAGGTTATTTCCAATGGCAAATCATAGTTTAAAAGCAATTGCTGGTGTTTGTTTGTCGGCGCTAATTTGTCTTAGCTGGAAAGTCATATATCAATCGGACACTTGTATCACATATCTTTTGTCTTTTCATTTTTGGATAACTTTGAAACAAGGTATGATACAAACGCACAAGGTCGTCACGGAAAAGCGTAACGTAACACTAATTCGACCTCATGTCTTCAGATCAAATTTAGTTCCCTCCTTATTCGCCCTCTTTTGCCGAGAAAAATGGAACAAATTACTACACGAAAATCGGAACGGGTTTTCGATTTCTTGGATATAATCCCAGACATTTTTCTCTGGAAATTCAACCAATGCGTTGCTGTGAAAAACAGCTTAATGCAATTTTCCTGGTTTTCCCAAATAAGGTCACAAATAGCAATGGCGATGATGTCATTCGTGTTTGCCACTGCTATATTCTGCGGGGGCACAATTTGGAGTCTCAAGATCGACCGGTTGTCTCTTAGCCTCCCCGCAGATATCCTTTGGGGTTCGTTTGTCACGTATCACCATTTCGGCCCCTACGAACGTCTGGCTTGTTTGAATAAGCCAATAAGCGGTTAGTCATTGTGTCACGATCAGCCAATCATAGGTGTTGTTCTCCGACACTTAAATAAAACTGACTCTTCATTCATTACTGGGTTGTCGGAATCCCAGTCGGAAAATGTGTAATATTCCTACGTTTTTTTTTTGCATGTCGGTAAAATTCTTGCCTGTCACTCCCCTGCTAAGTGGTGTCTTTGTGCATAGAGTCTTCTTTGCGTATTTTGTTCGGTTTGAGGGGGCTGAGGTAATACGTATATTTCTCTGGTGCACACAGGAGAACATTTAATTAACCTGCAATGGTGTCGAAAGTCATTGTAACGCGCATGGCGTTTTAGTGCATCTTTAAACAAAATATACCCTTATGGAGCTCAAGAATGGAACATCAATTGGATAAACAAGATAGGTGGTGAAAAAGAAATATCTGGAATCTTAAAAGCGACGAGTAATAGACTTCGACAACAATCTATCGCCCGTCGAGCCGAAATCAAAGTGAGCTGTATTTCTAATATTTTACCAAGTGTGCTTTTATGTAGAACACTGAAACCAAATGGAAAATTCTCTGGTAACTTATGGGTTCAACAAAGACAGAGAAGGAATCGAACATCTTAAGTGGATCTGTGATCTCTGTTGACGGGCTATTTCTATTATTTGGACTCAACTCTGCTACACAGCCTTTAGGTAAAAAAATAATTGGAAATGTGACAGGCAAGAATTATTTGAAAGAAAGCTTGTCGTCTATTTTGTGCTTCATCATTCAAGGAAAAGGTTCTTCATGGAAAGGGTTTGATACTGAAATTTATTTTGTTGCAATTGCTTATGGTAATTTGACACGATTGAGTTCCTTGTCTTCACGCACGTAACGAAATAGGAAGGGGTTTTTGCCTCTAATAGGAAATATGTCGTTTGTTTCAAAAAATATTTCGCTGGAAAAGGTGGTCTTTATCAATTCATCATGTTGTGTAACATTGCGAGCTTAACCGGATCGTTTTTATGGCAATAGTAAAGCATTTTCGTGTCAAAATAAGGTAAGCGTCTTTCTGTTGCGTTAACTTAATTAAATATACAATACGGCCTCGAGAGTTTGTATTTCCCATGTGTCGTAAACTTGATTTCCACTCTCAAGATTACCGCTAGAGCCTACATTTTGCGTAGAATAAGCTTTTGGAATGATGTTCTTGTCTTCTGTGTTGATAATTGACGATTCGGGAACATTTTGTGAAAAAATATTTATAACGGGTCACACGCGCAATTTGATAGCCCGTACTTGCCCGATTATGCAAAACATCCAATCGGCCTTTTGACATCCCATTGAAAAAAACTCTTAAAATATTCGCGGACCGGTCGATTTCTCTGAAATTTGATAGGAAGATTGCTGACGAATATAGAACGATTTTCACAATAACCAAAAATTTCTGTGTTCGGCATGAGAATTCGATGAAGAGGTAAATACGACTAATTTGTAGCGTGCGTTGCTATTTTTGTGATTTGATTGTTGTGCAAATTTTGACAGAGAATATTCAATTATGAAACAATATCTTCGGCTAGATCGTTAAAAAACCTTTCTTTTTAGCGGTTATTTGAACATAAAAGATGCAACGCTTGACGAGGAATAATATTTTTGTTAACATTTGAAACAAGAAAAAATTCGCGGGAATCGGGACGCGGTGAAAGTGATTTAACAAAATCACGCTTTTTGCAAATTTTCTCATGAAATTACATCGTTTACGTGACAATATATCCCTTTACTCTAACATAAAAACAGTCAGATAGTAACAAACTTCATATTTATTAACCATTTCTTCTGCTTTTGTGCTTGTCAGCATTGTGATTTGCGATAATTCGCGAGTCTGTTTTTGTATCTCTAGATGTTCCGATTTTAAAATACATGGCCGCTCAACCTCGCGATTGTGTAAATAGTACACCCTGAAGTCAACCCGACAAAGATGGCTTCCTGACCCGACAGATGAAATGTAAATATTCAGTTAAATATTACAACAAAATTTAAAAAAAAAACAAAAAACAAAGACGTTGTTTTACTCTGAAAACGGCGAACGATTAACATTCTCTCCCGTAGTTCATTCAGTTGACACAAGTTATCACGTGTACCTTTATCGTTGGCTAGCACGTGATCAATTTCTTTCTTTTGACAGAACATCATTTAAGTCAGAGACTGCAGAAATTTTCGTGTTTTTATTATCGATTGTCTTTAACTTTCGATGAGAATTCGATTCAGAGTTATATATAAAAACTATGCAATTATTTTTTTTATCTGTCTTTGGCTTGTCTTTCTCTGCTAACTCCTGGCTTTTACGGTACTTTCTGGTGCAAATGTATAGCCAAACAATGTTTTGACCTGGCATCAGATTAGACTAACAAGAAGAGGAATTATGAAGCGGAAACAACATCTTCAGTCCTTTCTTAGTGTGTTTGCTTAGTGCAACTGCAAGACATGCAAGACATGCTGGAAAACGTCCGTCAGAGCAATTTACAGTTAGTTTTTTGCAGACTAATAGTAGTTATTTAAAGAAGAAACGAGCGAATTTTACTCAAGAGCGTGTTTTCTTATCTTTAAACTGAATTTATTACCAAAGCTTAAAAAACTAAAAGACCTCAAAATGGGACAGGACATAACAAATAGTTAAAGGTGTGAACGTGTGAGCGTCGTCGTGACGTGACGTGACGGGGGTAAGACGTGTTTATATAGGAGCTCTCGTAACTTTCTTGAATTTGAGCCGAGTGTGCAGTGCTTGTAGCTTAGTTTTCATCCCGGCGACTGTAATTTTTAATTTTACGCATTTGAGCTGTATTTCGAGCTTGGTTCAAGGATAATTGCTGTGAGAATTTTCAATCTAGTTCTGCACAACACGTGGAGTACCAATATGGCGGCCTCGTTGGGAGTTAAAACGCACTCGAGAAGTGCGGCTTTAGATGACTCGCCTTCTACGTTCGCGGCAACAATGGATGATTATATTCGAAACTCCAGTGTATTTTCAAAGGCTATTGCCAGCGCTGTTCAGCTCGCTGTTAACCCGCTGAATGTCAAAGTCGGATGCCTTGAACAAGAAGTGGAAGTACTGAAGACCGAACTGGCCGAGATCAACTCTAAAGATAATGCGAATGAGCAATATTCACGTAGAAACAATGTTCGAATTTTCAGTTTACCGGAAACTGAGGGTGAAGATTGCTATCAGGCTCTTCTCGCGTTTTGTGAGAACGACTTGAAGATATCTGTTAAGAAGAGATTGATAGAGCTCATCGTGTTGGCAAAGCGAAGACGCCGCGAGAGGGACAAGAGGAGCCACCCCCGAGGCCAATGATTGTCAAGTTAGCGGGACACAGTACCAAAATGAAGTTTATGAAGGCGAAACGCAATCTTGGCGGCAAAAAGATGTTTGTTAATGAGGATCTGACCAAAATAAACCACAAATTCATGATGCATATCAAAGAGAAGTGCCCCGAAGGTGTTTCGGTTTTCACAGTCGACGGCGCAGTTAAGGTTAGGTCGTCTAATGGGGTTTTCCGTTTTACAAAGTCTGAAGATTTGGCCAAGTATAGGTTAACTGAGGCTGCGGATGCTGCTGACGGCGGAGAAAACTCGGTGGAGGCTGCTGGTCCCGAAGTTTAGAGATTATTTCACGTGTTAGTTCTGTGTTTCCTGCGCTTAGGTTGCTTTGGGTCAATTAACTGCTATTATTTTGCCTGTGCGGAGTGATTCCAAGCTCTGATCCAGTTCGCGTACTTACGACGGTGGATTTATAAGATGTCGCTGATTTAAGTCTATTGCTGCAAGCTAGTGAACCTATATAAATATGTGTCTTTGTTTTTGTTGTGCTCTTTTTACTATTACTGAGCAGCAACTTGAGGTGAGCAGTTTTATTAATATTTGCTTATTGCGTTATTTAGATGGGGGTTAGTCTAGATATTTATCGGGCAGCAATTGAACTTTTCTGCTTTTTAAGTTGCTTTATGCTAAGACCTGTCTATTTACAGTTTCCTTTGTTTTACTTTGTTTACATTTTGGCACGCTGCTTGCTATTTTCTTTTTAATCTGTGTAGATGTTCATGTGAATCCCGGGCCTGAACGTTTTACGTCTTTGAAAGTTGGTCATTTAAATGCTCGGAGTATAAACATTTCGTGTAGGTCGAATGTTACTGAAAAGTTTGAGGAGATTACTTCCATTATTTTGAATGAAAATTTTAGCATTTTTGCTTTGAGCGAGACATGGTTGAATGCTTCCATCCCAAATCATTTGTTCGATATTCCCGGTTTTGTCCTCTAATTCGATTGGACAGATCAGACGGCAGGCGTGCAGGAGGTGTGGCCATGTATGTTTCGTCCGAATTTGCTCCAAGAAGATTCGATCTTGAAAAAAATGAATTTGAGTTGCTTTGGGTCGAAGTAAAGATTAATTCTTTTACTTTGCTCTGCGGGGTTTGTTATAGGCCAGAGTTTGCCAGGAATGAAATGAATATACAGTTTTTGGAAAATTTGCAGTCTTGCATTGATAAAATTAATCAGGAACCCGACACTTTTCTTGTTTTACTGGGAGATTTTAATAGTCATTATGATTCTGCGAATCCGTCGGAATGCAGTGATTTTGGTTGTTTATTGTATCGATGGTTTGAATGTAATAATTTGCACCAAGTAATTACTGCACCAACTCGAGTCACGGAGACAGGGGCTACGTTGTTGGACCTTATCATTACTAGTTATCCCGGCTTTTTCGTGTGTTCAGGAACTTATAGTCCCCGGCAAATTGGGTCTTAATTACCCCCCACTTCAAAAAATTCACTGGAACGCTTTAGTTCAATACCACCCAATTCAGTGCCTTTTGTTGTTGTGTAAAACGTACCACAGGCAACCCAGTGTACGCTTCAAAGAGCGTCTAGTTCATCAAAACATGGGCGGGAATCTTTCATCCGAAAGTTTACATTTGTATCGATTAACGCTGCTTGGAAATCATGGTTATTATAATCACATGTGAATCAACGAATAATAACAATATCACTTCACTTACCACTGCTTTATAACATGTGCTTCGTCAACTGCGATAGAACAAAGTTTCTTTCTCTACAAGGCACTCCACAGGGACCCACACAACGTGTTAGTGTAGCCGATTGTTATTCTATAGCATATGTACTAGATTTACCGTTTGCCTCACCTATAGCGATATATCGCTAACTATGTATATAAATCAATGATAAATAAACGTTGAATTACCTTACCTGTGGTATATAGTCGTCCTTTTGCCTCAAAAGTGGTTTTTGAGCAATTTTGAATGATTTTGAGTTCGTCGTTGACTGTTACTGTCATAGACGTAAAAGGCTGGAAGCCTTGTTATGAAAGGCGTCCAGCGCTGAAGCGATTTTCCCCCGAAAATCGCATCGCTCCGCTTTCAATTTTCGCAGCATTAAGGTCGAAAGATTTACGCTTCTCCTCGTACCTTCCAATCGAAAATCCACCCAAATGGCGGGGAACTGGCCCTCGAAGAAAGTAAAAATCCCACAGTATTCGAGCGACTGGAATGCGTAGCAAGATTCTCATGAGCCAGCCGCAAACCGTCACGACGTTTGCTCCTCTCTTCCTAAGATTGACCAGGAGCGAAACAACAACAACAATATCGTGTTCGGTATTTCCACGCACTGTGTCACAAACAAGCGGCAAAGCTTGACAGGAAGGATTTGCCCTCTCCCCGCAGACGTCCTTTGGGGTTCGTTGTCACGTATTCATTTCTCCCCAACGGACGTCTGCTAAACACAGCTGACATTTACGTTCACCAATCAAAGCCTGTTTAAGGATTTTTGAAAAACGTAACCCGAGCCCTTTGTTCAGCTTTGCGCGAAAACATGGCCGACATCAGTAAACCTTTTGATCGGGTGTGTGAGAAATTTGTTATATATTACAGAGTTTAACAAGTATCAGAAATCGACAGAAAGAAGCGATCCTGCAAATGGTAGAGAGGAAGACTGTTCGAAAATGATAT
>JALIRR010005365.1:7500-29997 GCA_023091755.1 Montipora sp. Colony 1 RG-2022 | reverse complement strand
ATTTCTTTAGGAAGCTGGAAGTGCTATTATCTTTCCTCTGTGTTGAAGCTGGAAAAAGCATATGTTATTTTAAAGTTGGACGTAAGGAATTCATTTAACGACAAGGAATACGCAATTCTTCATTCAGTGGACTGTCGCATTGCGTCAACTCAAGTAAATAATGGCTTTGGCTTTATTGATTGAACTTTGAAAAGCAGTTCGCATCTGCTTCGTTTGATTGCCATCACAAGTTCACGAAGCAGCGAAGAACTGAATTCGATCTGTGCTGTTGTCGCTGTGTCAAAGAGTGCTTCCAAAGCTCAGCATTTGTCATTGCCTAGATCATTTTAAGCTTACCTCGCGTGAGTTTCAATAATTTTGGAAAGGAGAAACCGGGGGCCAAAATGGAATGGAAAACGCTTTCACGAGACGCGTCAGATGTGGAAAAAAATTCAAGAAAATTTAGAAGTAACAAGGTTTCTGTAGTGAGCCAAGGGGCAGTTAATGTGGAAATGGAAGAACGAAGGCCTGATTCAACAAACTCCGTTCAAAAGGTAAGAGAATGTTATGGGCCAAGATTGAAGTCACTTGTTTGTGACACGTCGACCGACCTTTTATCGTAAAAGCTTATTTCTGGCGTGAACTAAAGGTACCTAATAAAAGTTAAGCTTTTGCCATTAAAACTATTGATTTAAAGGAAGGTCCTTAATTTCTGAATGACAAGAAGTTAGAGCAGGTGTTCAAGCAAACGAAGATATCACTATTAAGCTTGCATTACGTACTACACCTGTTTACAAACTCTTTCTCATTTGCAGCGTTTTTGGAAATTTTTGAGTGCTGTTAAACTTGTACTTGGAAAGGTGAAATCTTAAACCTTTAATGCTTTTACCACAAAAGTGATTGGAAAAACAGTTGTCAATTGAAAACTCAATTGTGAAGTGGGAATAAACAGGAATTCAAACAGTCGGCCAAGATAAGGCTTACACCATTCACTTTTTGACACTCTACATTTATGCGTTCTAAATCCAAAACGAATCAAGAGATAAACCTGCGGCACTTGACGGAAAGCTTGATAGAAAAGAAGTGATTTGATGAAAAATACAAACAATAGCATCGACTAGAAGAAATAGCAGTCTATAAAGGTGGCGGCCCAACAGAAGTGCACAGCCTAGCAGGAGAGTTAATTAAAATCCTAAATGTGATCTGCTGTAAGGTCAGACACACATTGTACGTTTCTTTTGTACTTATTAAGACAGTATTATCACAATGCATACTGGATAAGAAAGAGTTTATTCGTTGCGATAAGCTTTGATTAGAGGTTGTGTAAATAATTCAGGAGACAAAAAAAAGGTCAGATTACTCTAATTTGTGAAGTAGCCAGAGGGCAATACAAAACTTGATTAATCTTGACTATTTAGGTTTTTGGTGATGAAAAGGAGCTTGAGGGTAGAATTAATTACATAACTGTCAATCAAATTACAACTTGATATGCACATTTGCTGACTGATGTACTGATATCTTTACATATTTTCACGTTTTACCGTTTGCTTCAAGGAAAGACCAGGGATTGGGGTGGGGGGGGGGGTGGGGAGAGGGGCAATCCAATGAGGTAGAGAAGGGGGGTGGAAGGTGGAAAGGGTGCCGTCTACTCAGCAGTAAACAATAGGTGGTTTCACATTACGTCACCGTCACTATGTTGGTGGACGAAAACAAAAGATTTCTCATTATCTCCTTTTGTTCGTTCACTGGCAATTGTGCATCGTAGTGTTGTTATCTGTGTCTCAAGAGACTGGTTGCAAACCACCTATAAAGAAACAAACTATATTTTCTAAGTTTCCATTAAATGCACTTTGACATTACTTCTGAGAGCAATCTTTTTACCTCAAGAGCAAAAAAACTTTTTACCTTGAGTCTATGTCTTCAATTTTTCTTGGATATTTGCACCAAAGATTTCTTCCCTTTTCCGGGGCCTGTCAATGATAATTCTTGGCAACTAATAATATTGTCCTAGGGACCCTTACTTCCCATTCATCTCCTATTGTATCACTCCTGGGCATTCTCTGGTCCCTCTTTTCCCAGTGATTCTGGCAACAAATATCAGGGATTTTGTTTTGTTTCTAGGATGCTTTCAACAATAACGAGGTAGAGGAGGAATTGTTGTCAGAGAAGTCTGCGTATGATAAGGAGCAAGTACGAAGAAGAAGACGGCTGGGCTTTATTGCTCTTGTAGCGTTGATAACTACAGTCCTTTTAGCTCTGGCAGCTGCTATTCCCTTTTTGCTAGGTGAGATTCATATGATTTCTTCTTTCTTTTTTCTTTTGCCTGCCTTGACTTTATATCACCTTGGAACTCCATTGACAATAAATTAATATTTTCTTAGCACCTTGGAACGCCATTGACAAAATATTATTTTCATACAAAAATAAATGCTTTGTTAAAGGTGAAGGTGCACTTAGCTACAAAGCTAAGTCAGAGTCAGGTGCTCCTTATCAATGATCCAAAAGTAACAATGCAAACCTAAGATAAGACGGCTAGCTGGCTATTTTGTGTGATAGAGTCAATTTTGGGACAAATCTAGTGAAAGTTTATTGGTAGATTTGATGTGGGCACAGAAATTTTTAGGCTAACGATATGCAAGTCTCGCTGTTAGGATTGACATGATTGAAGGGGACATGTGGACTTAAGGACGGTGCCTACTAATCAAAGATATTTTTGCCCCGGTGTGTGATTATGCAGGAAATGTACATCGTAACAAGTGTTATTGAAATCCAAAAAGAAAATTGGGTGTAATCACACATTTTTCAAAGATAATTCATGAATGAATATTATTTGTAAAAAGCTTTCAAATACAAAGCAATGTATGGCATTCTTTATCAAATTGAAGCTTAATTATCTCTCAAAAATGCATGGTTACCCCCGATTTTCTTTTTGGATACCAAGAGTACTTACTAAGATCTACTTTCTCCGGATAGTTTTAAACCGCGCAAAAATATCCTTGTATTAGTAAGCATCACCGATAGGAAATCCGAGTATCTCAAGATGCGCAGAACGTATGCGCAATAACAATAGTAGGCACCATCCTTAAATGTTTTCCCTGAAGCAGCACCCATGACTAGAATCTTCTGGCTTTAGACATATTAAGTCTTGCTTTCAGGATTGAAAGGTAAAGGTAAATACACTATTGAACGTCTGTAGTACCTTCAGCTATGAGGCTGGTACATGTATCAGTGGAAGCCAACGGAGTGTCCTTTACCCCCCCCCCCCCCCCCCCCCCCCGCCATATTTAACATGCACTCAAGAAGGTTAGCCCATTGACTCCTAGGAGTGTTTAGTAATGCCAGACAATTTTACTCGTCAAGGGGGAGGGGGAGGGGGAGGGGGTTTCAGGTGTCGATGGGTTAAAGCTACAGCTCCTTGGATTAGATGAAAGCCAAAACGAATGTTCAAGTCACCGAGGCTTTAACTGGGGACGTTTTGCTCTGATCCAAGTCATGCCTACTCCTGAGTGGGCCTAGATGTTGTTAACCCATTTCCCCCTCCATTGATGTGTACCGGTGAAATCATCTGGCCTTGGACAGAGTAAAATTTTGCCCTCAGGATTGAAAGAGTTATTCCTGAAAATACACAGTGATACAGAAACATACTATAATTATTATTTTGTTTGCTTCAGGATCAAAGGCTCCCTCTGCTGATCCAGGTAATAAAGGTTTAAATGAAGCAACTAGAAAACATCTAGAGTGCAAAGAATTGTCTCATGATCTGGCAAATGGTCACCTGGTGTGCAATGGAATCAAGATCAACTCAACCTGTTGGACTGTTTGCATCAAAGGATATGAAAAGAAATATGAACAAGCTGGGAATTACAGATGTGTGGAGAATGGAGAATGGGATGGGGAAGGGACATCTTGCGTGAAAAAAGATTGCGGAGTTCTTCAAAAGGTTAGAAAGGCTTATTGATTTTGGAAGTGTAGAAAATGAAGACCCCAGAATCGTAAAAATAAGAATAGCAATACTCAAAAAATGTCAAGATCCCAAAACATGGAACTGAAGACCCCAAAACATGGAATTCATGAAAACGGAAAAAAAAACAATAATTGTAACAACAACAACAACAACAACAACAAGCAGTTACTATGTTAACTAACCATTTACTGATCTTTGATTAGGGCTAGCTATCCTTCTGGATTATAAGGGTTTTACTAGCTAACGCATAAGTTAGGATTAGCTAACCCCTCTAGGGTCTTTGTTTTCATGTTTCTTGGGTCTGAGATCTTCAGTTTTCGTTTTTTACACTACCTATATAAATCAATTGGAAGAAACTTGGTCTGTAACTTTGTAGTACAAACCTCAAACTCAATTTCTATAAGACAAAGACCTTTCTGTCGTTTTCCACGCGTGGATGCCATGTTGTAAACGTTTAATAATGGTTATGGGGGGGGTTTCCCCTGGCCGCAGAAGAAATGGGAAGGAAACATGGCGGACATCGTTTCGAGGGATGAGTTGGCAAAATCAAGCTGGATTGCTTTAGCAAATGGTATGTTTTTGAAGCGATAACATGTGCCAGATATCTTCATAGGATTAGTTGGAGGGGGAAAGCAATATTTTCCCATAAACGCAATGTAATTTCACCTTTGAACAGACGAACATTCGTTGGATAATTTCGGTAAATATTTCAGTGAAACAGCCGGTAACATTTACTTGAACAGCCGGTAAAAATAACCGGTTACCGGCTCTTAACAAGAACCCTGATAAGACATTTATTATTTTTGTAGGTGTCAAATGCAGTGCACAACTGCACAGGAACAAAGTACAGGGACACTTGTGAAGTTAGTTGTGTTGAAGGATTTGAAAAGAAAAATACCTATACTGGAAAATATTTCTGTTTGGAAAATGGAAAGTGGATTGGAGAGGAAACAGTTTGTCTTCCAAAAGACTGCAGATCACCACATACAGTAAGAGAGAGAGTGGACAATAAAGATTATTTCTCTGTTGTGGTACATTTTATCGGCGGGTCTAAAACACAGGTCACATTCCACAGGTCACTTGTTGCAGGTCATAATTGTTTTACCATTTTAAAAGTGACCCAAAACCCTCAATTTGGCTAACCCTTGGCCTAAAAACCCTAATTTGTTCTAGGGTTAGCCAAATTGAGGGTTAGTGTTACTTTCCAAAAGGTAAAACATGCAATGACCTGCAACGAGTGACCTGTGTTTTAGACCCGCCAACATTTTATCCCTAAAATGTCTCTTTGTCATATAGCACATTCTGTTGAGAGTGACTATAATATCTCTTATGGTAGGTCATTATATAGTACACTGTATATACTATTGTCATTTCTATTCACAGTCATGGAGCCAAAAACTTCCTTTATTGACTGGAGGGCAGGTTGCAGGTGATTGTTTTACAATAAAAGTTCTGAAACATAGTGTTATGGCCTAATACTAGCATTAGTAAAAGTTTGGATTGTTTCACAGGGATCCATATTCATTTTATATCGAAGTCGTCAGCCGGGCAAGTGTGCCTTACGGACGTATAGGAAATGGTCGATAAAATTACTTGTAACTTGAGCATTCATGTTTACAAATTTTGACTTTGGAGTATTGTTATTTGCACCGTGGGAACCCGATTTACAGTGGTCCATATCTACCACGGCAAAATGTACTTGAATGCAGCTTACAAAGTTACCATTCAAAGACCCAAAGTTTGGGTGCTGTTGTCTAGTGTCTTCCTTTTATATGCTATCAAGATTTTGTTTTTGCTGTTTGTAAGCAGCAGGTTCTGCTCCACTTGTTTTCCTTTTTGCCGGAGGTGGCGAAACACCTTGTAACTATCAGCTGAGACCACGAGTCACCCCTTGCTCTTTTCTAAACGACTTACTAACAAGAGAGCTACATGAAAATTGAGCCTGCGATTGTTTCATGGAAAGTACTGCAGGGTCAAAGATGGCGCCCAAACTTGAGATTTCATTGCTGCAGAGCTCTCAAGTCTTAAAGTTTCCAAAGAGTGAGATGCTTGCTGCAGATGGAGTCAAAGGCACAAGTGTTCTGTGTTTCTTGTGCCAGAGGCACCAAAAACTTCTAGGGGGGTCCGGGGGTATGCTCCCCTGGAAAGTTTTTGAAATTTGAACATCTCAAATCCCTGGAAATGCACTGTCGAGTTGGCCATTTTGGTTTTTTCATACTGCTTGCTAAGAGAGCCCATTTTATTATGGTCAGCATGAGCTAACATATCGGCCTATACTTTGTACATTAACGGTGAAAGACCTGACAAAACGAAAAAATTGGTCGCACCCGAACAGATAGAGCATTGGCCAAAGTTCAGTGTCAGTGAGGTAATGAATTCAAAATTCATAAGCAATTCTGAGGCCCTGTTAGGGGGGTGCCCATGTCCTCCGTCTGAATTTCACAGATAGCTATGTCGCAATTTCGGAACATTCTTGTGTCGCCTGTCGGAAATTATTTCATTAATAATTTTTAGCTTGTTGCCCCTCTGACAATCCCCATTCGCTGGAACGACGCCAACGGAACATACGGCCTCTATCTTTAATAATAATAATAATAATAGAAACGTTCTTGGTGCGCATTTAAAAAATCTCCATTCCGAATCTTGAGTAGCTCACGGAGGTAAGATGGACCTTGATTGTGGAGACACTTAAACGGTTGCAGTTATGTTTAATACCTATTCAGACTACTTGGAATAGTTGTTGAAGTCAATGAAATTCCATCTAGTAAACTATACAAGTGAATAAAGGTCTAATCTGGCAAAGCAATCGAGCTATAATAGCATTTCTACAATTCTGGTAGTGCAAGAGTCTAATGTTTCTTCCGACTTCAACTCTGATTTAGTTGTCAGACTGTGCTTTTCTGTAACTATAACAACCCAGGAGGAAGGACATTATCGACCGTTCATTATCTGCAAGGCATGCGTTTACAAAAGGTCTGTGAAAAATCATAGTTAGTAGAGGGGACTGGTTATGAAACTCGGCAAACTTCAAAGGGTTGAACAATAGCGTGGTCTCTGATGTTGAATCGACCCGTCACGTGACTCTGACCATGCACAAGTTCGGCACTCCGACCACTCGCTTATGACTCTGATAGTGATGTATTTCAATAACTCGCTTACGATTTGGAATCCCGATGACTAGCATTATGCATTCTTGAAAAGATATTAATTAAAACATCACTCGTCCAATGGACGACCTTTGGAGTTCTTGTATTCGTCCGGACGGGTTTTTAGTCGTCTGGGACGACCAGACGACCGTGAATGTGGATCCCTGGTTTCACCTATGGAGAAACAATGACCTGCAACCCTACCCTGCAACCTGCAGTTTACACCCTCCATTTATTATCTTGATGTTGTTGTTTTTAAGAGTTAATCAGATATCGGAGGGTGTAAACTGCAGGCTGGAGGTCATTGTTTTACTGAAACAACCCAAACCTTTACAAAAATGCTATCCTTAGACTTAAACATTATTTTTTAGGCCTAATGTTAGCATCAGTAAAAGTTTAGGCAATGACCTGCGACCCAAACCTGCAACCTGCAGTTTACACCCTCCAACAAGATATAACAATAATGCCAGTGGTTTCAGAAAGAACCGACAGCCGACCAAAAGCGTCAGCTCCTTCACTCAGAGCTGTCAGCTACCTTTTTCACTAATTTGAAGTAATTAAAGACAGATTCTTTCAAAGCTAAGATTAAAATTCATTTTGACAATGACAACAATCGGTAATACTCTACTCAAACCGATGACCAACTTCTTAACCCATTGGATCTTGAACCAACCCCCATTGATGTGTAAAATCTATTTAGTCTCACTCCCAGAAGTCATTGGGTTAATGGGGACATGTTTTTGAGTGGACACATATAGAGGTTGTTAACCCATTGATTCCTGAACCACCTTCCATTGACAAGTAAAACCATCTGGCAATCCTATCGGACAGAGTAAAATCTATTAAGGAGGCTCGAAATAGGTTCTCCTCTTTTCAAACAAATAAACATAATAAATTATTCTGTTTTTAGATACAGTTAGGGTAATCGTATCAAGACAAAATTTGGCCAGGATATTAACCCATCGACATCCAAACTGGCCAAAACCGGCCAGACTTGGTATTTTACTCTGTCTAACGCCAGATGATTTTACCCGTCAATGGGGAACCCCTGGGAGTCAATGGGTTAAGTATCCATCATAGATTTCTCATATCACATTTTCCTCCAAAATTTAGAAACGCCACTGCCACATTTGAGTTGGGTAAAAACAAGTATTTCAAAAATATTTTCTCTCAGCCTTTTCTTCCAGCCTGTTTAGGATACTGTTGCCTTTGATTATTGCTAATGAAAGAGATTCAGTTACGCATAACTGTATCAAAGGAAAACGTATTGGAACCTTTTCAACATAGGCACCAATTTTTGGAGAGTTTTACAACTGCACTGGAACAAAATACGAAGATACTTGTGAGGTGAAATGTCGTCAATACTTCAACAAAACTGTTTCCAACATAAAGTGTGGTTCAGATGGGAGATGGAATAAACTGTTTGGAGGTGGGTTTTAATATTGTGCCCCTGTCGCTGTCAAATTGAAATCAATAAGGAACATCCTCATAAACATCCCATTTTTTTAAACTTAAGGAAATAGATCATATAGGCTCTGCACAATTGTAGCTGTAAATAATCATGGCCCAAACATTTTTTTCAATTTGGTTAAACATTCAAATTTCTGTCGTCTTATGAAAAATGAGAAATTGAGGACAAACGTTTATGACTGAGTGGGTGAGAGGCAAAGATATACTATTGATGAGAGCCATAAAATGCAATACAAGTCAGAAATTCACTGAAAAATATGTTTTTTGTTATCAAATGTACAACCATTCAACTTACAAGCTCAGTCATGGAAGAAAAAAACTGACAGTTTTGCAATCCTTGAGTAACTTCTGCAGTGAATGAAATTATTGTTGTCTCAAGGAGAAACAGCAAAATGCAATTTGTTTTTATGTGGGGATGTATGTGTCTTGAAAATGAAATATATTTTGGTTAGGTGCAACAAAAAAAATATTGATGAGCCTTTAAATTCACAAAAGTCAACTTTCTTGCATTTTTGAAGCTACAACAAGTTGCAAAAATAGTGGAGACACTTCACCTTCTTGGTACGGAGTCTTCTGTTAGCAATGATAAGTGCAAACATTCGAAAATCGATGTTACCGTATGTCAATAATTAATATCCTTTCGTGTTTGGTACAATGTGCTTTGCACTTTGCATGCAAACTTCTTAAATGTTTCAGAGCTCATACGATATTTAATGATTGTTTCTTTAGTTCCTGCTTTTCTACGTTGAAATGATTCCCTTAGGATTCAAATCCGGACTTGCAAAATTATTGCAATCAACCAGACAACAAGTTGCAAAAATAGTGGAGATACTTCACCTTCTTGGGGCGTTATTAATTTCCCTATTATCTCTCACACTGCTGGCCCCCTGCCCCCCTTATCAGTGTTGCTAACAAGACAAAAAAATATTGGGAACTTAAGCAGTCAACATTGAAAGGGGGAGAGGGGAGAGGAAGTGGGAAGGGTTTAAATACTAGATACGGCAGGCATTGGAAGCTAGAAAAGGTGTTTTTTAATGAAAGTGTCTCAACAATTTTGCAACTTGTTGTAGCTAGTATATTGAGTAGACCTTGACTAAGAAGATACTCAAGTCACAGTATAAGCAGTCTTGTCAATATTCTGATACTCTTGGACAGCTTAATTTTAAATCTGAAGTACAAAGCTATGGCAACTGTAAGTAAACCAACTCATTTTTTTTCCCTTGCAGTTTGCATTGCAACGGACCCTTGCATCTTGTGCAATAAGGTGAATGGCTCATGCATCCAGTTGCTACATAATTCAAATGCTTTCTGCCAGTGCAAACTGGGCTTTGCTGGAAATGGTGAACAGTGTGGGAAAGATTCTGACTTGGATGGCTTTCCTGACCAGGCATTGTCTTGTTTTGAACAACACTGCAAAATTGACAACTGCCCATCCATCCCAAACAGTGGACAAGAAGATAATGATGGGGATAATCTTGGCAATGTTTGCGATGTCGATGACGACAATGACAACGTTACTGATACCAATGATAATTGCAAGTTTAAAGTGAATCTTGGCCAGGAAGACTATGACACAGATGGTATCGGAGATGAGTGTGATAACTGTGTCAATGTTGCAAACGTAGATCAGAGAGACAGTGATGGTGACGGTGTTGGAGATGCTTGTGATCGAGATTTGGACAACGATGGAGTGGAAAAAGAGGATAATTGTCCTCTGGTCTACAACCCAGGCCAGGAGGATGTTGATAACGATGGTGTTGGAGACGCATGTGACAACTGTGTAGAAGTTTCAAATGCTCAACAGATGGATATTAATGAGAATCTTATTGGTGACCATTGTGACGAAAATGCAGATGAAGATCAAGATGGTGTGGGTGATAGTACAGACAACTGCAAAGCCGTACCCAATGGAGATCAAGTAAGCTTTCTGGTCAGATCTTTGCTAAAGTAGTGACACAAGATCTTTCCTTGCCAGTGATCTTAGACTGTGAAGCCATAGAGATGTTAGTTACAGTCTGTCCATTATGCCATCAAGTGACAGTTTCACTGAGGGCAAATGTGGTTCCGGTACTCCTAAGTAGAACTTAAAACATTGACTTTTTTGGTGAGCAAACCTTCAAGTTTTGGATCTTTATTTCACTTCTGGATACAACTTAAAGGTTGACACATTATAGACTTAAGGGGTTTATTGTACTAAAGGAAATTTGGGGCCACAGGGCCTGACCACTACAAACAGGTCGCTGTTTTGCGAATGTTTTCTGTAAAATGTAGGGAATGAAGGAATTACTCTATATCTTAAAAATTTCAATATTTGTCTCCAGCTCGATACTGAAAATGACAAGCTTGGAGACAACTGCGACAGTGATAAAGATGGAGATGGCATTTTGAATTCAGAAGACAACTGCCCTCTTGTAGCAAACACAAATCAGGTGAGCTCCACATCTGGGGCCGACACGCAGCCTGCGGAATGACTCTCGGGGTTGGTTCGGAAAACAACAAACACAAAGAATGATACAAAAGAAACAGTGGACCCTAATCCTAAAAACAATAGAGCTGCATCCTAAAGGATCCAATGAAATTAGAGGTTGTAAAGAGCTGCATCCTGACTGAAAATTTCACACTGATTTTCAACAGTTTATTATTAAGTTTGGCTATTTATCATTCCTCCCTCCCAGTCTCCCTTCCTTTCTTCCTTTGTCCTTTTTTCCTTCCTTGCTTCTCTCCTTCACTCCTTCCTTCCTTCTTTCCGACCTTCCTAATCTTCCCCTCATTGCTTCTTACTTTCCATCCATCCTTTCTTCCTTCCTTCTTCCGTCTCTTTCTTTCACTGGTTCCCTGACAGGATCTGATTCAGCCTCATCATCTGAAAATGCGTAGACTTGTACTCTTATATAATCATGATTATGGTTATCAAAGCAAAGGCAGGAGCAGGAAAAAAAGACGTCCCAACCAAAGACCACTAGTGTTGGCTTGAGAAACACTAAGAAACTTGGACCTCATGCAGTGCAAAAAAAAAAAAAAAAAAAAAAAGATTACTGTCCTCTTTCAATTCTGCAGTAAAATAAGAGGTTATAAGAAAACTCATTGTTTTCTAGAGTGTTGTCCCAGTCAGGACTTGAAATTAAGACCTATGTTATGGTTCAATTATATGTTTGGTTAAAAATTTTTTAAGCAAGTTCCATTTTTGATGTTTCTTTTGTTTCAGATTATGGTAATGAATATTAGACAAAGAAAAATCAAATTTGAACCACAACAGTCCTTCCTTAGCAGAGATGGGTCATAATTTGTACATTTGACAAACAAATTTGTCGAAACGAATAATCTGCCTTAACTTCATGTGGAAGATTTGATTTGATAAGTTAACGGTCTCTGTGCACCCCGCAAGACTAAACCCGGGCTACACTTTGTAACATAGTTAGAAAAACACATCCCAACATTGTTGTAAGAACGCTTCTAACAATGTTGGATATGCATAACATTGTTGGAAACATGTCACTTTTGTTGCAAATTATATAACCTTATGATGGCGTATGTTTTGTTTGTGTTTTGGAGACTGGGCCCTTAACCCTGATTGGTCTTTGCAATACAACATTGTTGAAAGGGCAGCTACACACTTCAACATTTGTTGTATGTTGGAGAAAATGCATGCTACACATTCTAACATTGTTGATCCAACAAATGTTTTGTAACAATGTTTGAATGTGTAGCCAGAGCTTAAGTTGTCACTGAAGTATATTTATCTATTTGAAGTGTGGGTTCTTGACGAAAGGTAGAAGATTAGTGACCCTTGCACTTAACTGGACAATTTAAACGCACTTCAAGTATATACCTGGTACATTTATTTCATATTTCTTCAGTCCTTTCACGGGAACATGTGAACCCAACAAATTGACTGGCTTCCAGTTGAGTGGCCTCATAGCTCAGTTTATAGAGTATTTGGGTACCGGTATCACAGAGGTCATTGGTTTGAGTCCCATTGAAGCAGACTGAATGTTTTAGGTGTCTATTAGACAGGGCCCAGTTGTTCAAAAGCCGATTAGGGCTAATCCCAGATTACAAATTAACCGAGGAGTTAATTTCTCTACTCCTAAATGCTGTTCAACGCTGATATTCGGCAAAACTTTACATTAGAAGAAGTCAATCTTGAAAAACAAAAATAAGCAAAAGAAACTTTCACCAAAAAGTTGAAAATATGAAACGAAAATTTACGCTAATCCTGGATTAAGTTAATCGGCTTTCGAACAACCGGGCCCAGTTGCTTAAATTGTCCAGATAAGTGCGGGGATTGAGTGTTAAGTATTTATGAGTCAATGAGTCATGAGTCAATGAGTCGATGAGTCAACGAGTTAGTGCAGTTAATTAAACCATAAAATGAAAGCTAAAATTTCAGAGAGTGCTTAGGCCTAATCACTGAAACGAAGGCTTAGGCTTAATCAACAAATTATTGCTATATTGACTGTGAGTCTCATTGACTCATGACTCATGACTCATTGACTCATTGACTCATTTGACTCATAAAACATGCGTTCTCGCGGGGATTACTTCTGTCTTTCATGAGTTGTTATTATCATCCTTTGAGATTTTCACTCTGACCAGCTAAGGCCAATGGAGGGTTTACCAATCCTGATTGTGACATCCACCTAACCAGCAGGTACAATGACAATATCCCCAAGGTCATCTTGCATTTCCGGGCCACAAACTTGAGTGACGTGTGAAGTCTCATGGGAATCAAACGCGGGCCACATTGGTGGGAGGCGAGTGCTCTCACCACGGTGCCGGCCCTCCTCCTGAGTGAGCAGGTTTTCTTGGCATTGTGGTCTGTGCTATTTTCCGGCAAACATTGATCAGCATGGGCAGTATGCCTAAAAACGTTTAAGGCTTTTCCCCAAGGTCATCTTGCATTTCTGTTCTACCTGTGTAACATCATCATTATCTGGTCGAGCTAGCTCAGACGTGTGGCCTATGAGACACGCCATCCCTCCCGATCTTGCATCAAGGTTGGAAGATCTTCAGGTAGACATCCAGGGTCTCTGCATAGTAGTAGCTGGTCGACCAATTCAGTTTTGGCCATGGTGAGTAGTCCAGAGCAAGACGTCACAGTTTGCAAGTTCTTGCTTCATTCCCCAGCAATTTCCAACAAAGTGTATTCTTCACTTACGTAAAATAGTTGAAATTACAGGTCCATGGGTCTATAGAGCTGTGATTTGGTGGGCTTTTGTCTTTATGAGATGTTCAGAACAGCTGTACAAGCATCCGAGTGTAGTCACTAGGTACATCAAGGTTTTCCAAAATGACCAAAAAATGATACCTCCGTAACAATCAGAGGTTTTTGAAACATTCCCTGTATTAGACTTTCCAAAGCATGTCATGGGCGAGGAAGGGATTTGCTAACGCTGTGTTCTACCTCCTGCAGGCTGACGCTGATGGTGATGGCATTGGTGATGTCTGTGTTGGTGATACTGATAGTGATTTCACCTTTGATTACCAGGTATCCTTTTTTCTTTCTTGCCAAACCACTGGTTAAAACTGTGCTGGTATAATCTTGTCAATTGAAACACCACAAAAAATTCAATGGACCACCCATCTAACTTGGCAGGTACAAAAGACAGGTCACAACTCACAGCTAGGTCACTGTTTTCCAATACAGAAAGAATCCTAAATATTCATTTAAGCCAACCTAATAGACCTAATGTTAGCATTTGAAAACGGTTAGGGTTGTTTCTGTATCGGTAAAAAGGTGACCTGTGTTTTGTACCTGCCCCTTCTTACAAGATAAAATATAGGTTCCTGCAGCCATGTTTCCAGGAGAGAGAGAGAGAGAGAGTCAGAACACTACATTTCCTTTACAAACATATAATCCCGGGCATATAATTAGGTCCAGTTTGAAGTGTTTTATTTCCACTGTGCACTGGCGGCAGTACACATCTGTAAAAGTTGCTCAAGACTTTGAGGTCTTCCTAGCTATGTAGATATAAGGACCATAAACCCAGTAGTGTTCACAGATTCTTTGCAAAGAGTGCAATGTGTGAGCCAGTGAACCATGTGAGTCAATGTGCAAGCCATGCGAGTAAACTCGCAATTATTGGAAGCTAACTCTTTAAAAATCGGTCGTAGCTCACAGTTATTGAAAGCTAACCATTTTTAAATTGGTGCTTAATTGACTTAAACACTGTTCATCAGCAGTATTTGAAAAATGGGTGCTTATAGACTTATATGCGAGTCAACATGCATGATTCACATGGCTCGCAGTTTGTCAAGACCCCTTTGTAGAATAATGAACTCCATTTAAGTGTCAAGTATATTTAGAAGTGGGGCACCAATTGGGACACTGTACAGAAATCAAATCAACTCATATCAAGAGGAGAGGGGAAAACCCCAGGGGGGGGGACTCCCATATAAAAAGGACGGGGCTACTTGTTAGCAATTTTGAAAAGAACCCCTAAGAGGTACCAAGATCCTGTCTTGTGGGCATGGCATGAAATTTTTTCGTCCCTAAGAGGTACCAAATTATGGGTTTTTATTAGACAAAATTAAAAATTAGTTAATTGTCAAATGTCCCCTGTCATAATTTTTTGGCTCAATACCCTAAAAGGTACCACTGAAGCTCCCTCTGTGGACCTTTTAAGGCTGAACACCCTAAGAGGTACCAAAACCGCTTTTTTAACCCCTAAAAGGTATGACAAGCACCCCCGTCCTTTTTATATGGCATTTCCCCCCTTCCCCGGGGGAAGGGACCTCTTAGGGCAGAACGTAGAAGCAACAAACTCGAGTGATGTGTGAAGTCTCATGGGAATCAAACCCGGGCCACATTGGTGGGAGGCGAGTGCTCTCACCACTGTGCCAGCCCTCCTCCTGAGTGAGCAGGTTTTCTTGGCATTGTGGTCTGTGCTATTTTCCGGCAAACACTGATCAGCAGGAGCAGTGATGCCTAAAAACGTTTGGTTTGAAAAGCCACCTAGGTGGGCTTTGTTTGGTGCTGGAACATTTAAATGTAGATGTTCAGCTGATGCCATCATATCAGTTATTGGACTATGATATTAAGGTACATGTTTAACATACAATTAAATGATTATAAGCATTTTCAAACAACATTAAACCATTATAGAAAGGCTCCAATGAGGACATTCACACCTCAAACGCCCTAGGGCACGCCCCATTGACTAGTAAAATCATTTGGCGTTAGACAGAGTAAAATCTTCTGGCATTTGACAGAGTAAAATCTATTAGCGTTAGACAGGGTAAAATCCATCAAGTGTCACTCTCAGGGGTCAATGGGGTAATATTAATGAAGTTTGAGTTTTAAGTGTGAAAGAAACTGCTACTGACATGCTGAAGTTTGTTTTCAAATCATCCATCACCAATCTGACTTACTTTTTGCTGTGCAGGATGACTATCCAGTGAACAAATTCTTGAACCAAACTGACTTTAGTCTGTATCAGGAAGTCATTTTAGATGGTGTCGGGAAAGCACAAGTACCTCCAAAATGGAATGTTTTCAATGAGGGGCGAGAAATTGTGCAAACTGCAAATGGGTAAGTGCTTTCTACTTACATAATTCAAAGTCCTTTTTCAATAATTATATTGACTCCTGAACCATCACCCACTGATAAGTAAAATAGTCCAGACAGAGTAAAATCTAACAAGTCTCAATCCTAGTTCTGAGTGAATGGGTTATAAAGGGGAGCTGGAGTGGTGCACTGGCAGGGAAGCATTTACCTTTCAGTATTGTGGCTTGGATCGATTCTGGCCAAATGTGGGTAAAATTAACCCATTGAAACCCAGGAGTGACACTTAAGAGATGATTTTACTTGTCAGTGGGGATTGTGGGGGGGGGGGGGGGTTGGCATTCAGGGGCCAATTGGTGCTACTATGACTAAAAAAAATCAATTCTTATTTTCCTTTGGATTTACAAACTATGTAATATAATTTATGTTAACTAAACACCAAGTCTCCCATGTTTTAAGCCATGCGAATTTCGCATTTAAGTCTAAGCACCCATTTCAAATAGTGCTGATAAACAGTAATTAAGTCTAAGTGCCCATTTTCAAACGGTTATCTTTCAATAACTGTGTGACTCCCATGTTGACTTGAATGGCTCGCCATGTTGGCTCGCATGACTTGCAGCCGTGGCTCACATGACTCGCCGGCTCGCACATTGTCCTAACTCTCTAAAATTTGCTGAGATGTTTTTGTGGGTACTCCAATTTTACGCTCTTGTAAAGGAATCAAGGGTTAATAACCTTTTTCCTCTTAAGAGTGACACTTAAAGACTTTTACTCTGTTTAATGCCAGACTGGTTTACTCGTCAATGGCGGCCACGTCAGGGCTGAAAGGGCTCTTTCACTGCTGACTTTTCTACTGTCTGTACACCCCATAACTGCTGCATTTTTTCTGCAATGTTAGACACCACACTAACCACTCTCAAAGAATAAACTATAACTTTGGTTCTTCTGACACTGCTACGATAATATATTTACAGGACTAATATTACACATGAAAAACTTACTCGATTCTGATTGGCTGAGAGCATTGCAATACAAGTGTAACACAGTGCAAAAAACGTGTAATACCAGTGCAAATTACACATCGAAATTCTGGATTATGATTGGCTAATTAACAATAGGGTTTGCTCAGAACCAATCAAAATCTTTTGCCTTCAAATCAAGCATGCGCCCTGAATGACACAATTTATGACGCAATTTTTCCCTGATTCTGTCACTCAGATACGCGTGTGTTAAGTTTCTTTTGCTTAACCAACTCGAAGTTTTTCATGTATATTATTAATAAGTAATCACATGATTTTTCTCTCGCAAATTTGGAATAAATAAGTACTTAATTTGTAGATTTTTTCAAAGACAAATTGCACTCGCGCTATGGGCTCGTGCTTATTTATTCCAAATTGCACTCAACTTAATAGTACGGATGATATACAATCAAAAATTTGACATTATTTGAGCTGTCTTAATTTATGTGAAAGCATGGCCTATCTATCTTGTCTAAATAATAAAGAAATACAGTAAACACCCATTTCACAAGTTCATGTCTATGCCAATGACAAGGAAGGAAACATGTCTTGAATCACTTGGTTTTGTTTAGAACTATCATTCAAAAATGGCATAACTAGTCAAACTACTGTTGTCCTGTAGGGTATGAGAAAGAATTCTATTGCGTGCATGCCCCTATAGGAAAAAAAGAGCACTTTGGGGACACTTTAATTTATCGTGTCAAGCATTCTCAACATTTGCACTGGGAGTCATGCAATCCTATCGTGTAGAGTCCTCTTGACAGCAGTAGTGAAAGAGTTAAATTAATAATAATTATTAAAACTGATTTTTTTATTTGTGGTTGTTTTTCAGCAACCCAGGCCTGTTGATAAGCTACACAAAATTTGGACGTGTTGACTACAGTGGAACATTCTTTATATCTGATAATACAGATGATGATTTTGCTGGCATTGTTTTTGGTTACCAGAGCAACAGGTAATTAGGCCGGGTGTACATTTTCAACAAGATATTGTAAAAAGGGCTAGGAAGTGATCCTCAATGAAAAGTTGAGAGTATTATCAGAGTAAAGTTTGTCTATTGTCGGTGAATAATTAATATTATTGTAGATGCATCTAAGTGCATGGACATGTTTGCTTCAAATGTTTAGCTAGCCAATATTGAAAGTATAACAGACTGTAAGTATTTCGTTAAATTTCCTTATGTTTCAACTGAAGCTCAAATTTTGACAGGACTTAAGAATTCAAACCATTGGAAGGAAGACCACATAGCTATTTAAAAGTGCCGAGTCAGAGAAGTCATGTCTAGAACACAGGTCTCGCTCGGGTCACAGGTCAACACTGGAAGTCCCTGCTCCGCTGATGAACAACTAAGTCAGAAGTTTTCCCTGGAGCTGAAGAAACATTTTTGAAGAGTGATTAGGGCTAGAAGACACGTTTGGTGTTGTTTATTCATCTGTAGCACAGTGAATTGTCCACTGACCTGTGACCTGTGTTTTAGACTCACCGAGTCAGAAAACTGACCATGGAGCTGAGGGAAAAGTGCAAGCTGGCCTTCAGAATAATCCGTTACTATTGGTACAATATCAAACTGGTTTAAAGGGAAGCACCCAAATCACTTGCTCCTGCTGCTTGATGAGTTTTACTGGGGAAAAGCATTTAAGAAAATTAGTTCTTTCAATTCTTTTCTTCTTTGGGCAGGAAATTTTATGTGTGTTCGTGGAAGAAACTGACCCAGTCATACAATTTAGATGCCAATGCACCTTACCCAAGATCAGTTGGAAGGAAAGGAATCAACCTTATGGTATGTCAACACAGTGCATCACCTGACTCGAGATGATGTACATATAGCTACCATCCCCTTAGCTTTAATTTCAATTATAACAAAATTTGGAAGGCTGCACTTTATAGCCTTATCAAACCAATTTTTACATCTAAATTCTTGTGCCCTCATTGGCTAATTTTTATCATCAATGAGAGTAGACAGATAATTCTAATTTATGTGAAAATCTGTGCAACGGTCAACTTTTTAACGAATGAAATTTTATGACTATTGTAAGTAGCCAATCAGAAAGTGAGAAAAGCTATTGACAAAAGGTTCGCATCATTATTTGAATAAAGTTCATGCTCATACCTGTTTACTGCATCTTTTTCTCTCATTTTAACCTGGCAATTAACCATTTTGGGGTTTTGTTATTAATAATTATAATAATTATTGTAAAAAACAAATAATTATTTTACAATGGAATTATGCAATTTACCATCAATAAGAGGACAGACGCATTAAAAAATGACGTCAATTTGTTAAATTGATGTTAAAGATTGTTATTAATAATTATTGTTATTTTTAATTGTAAAGGATACTTCAATGCATACTTTGTGGTAGCTTAATTAGCCTGACATATGGAGGTGTCGGCCCAATCTGAGTGACTTATCAAACACCTTTCGGTATAGCAAACTCATGAAACACCTTGTTTTAAGTCCCTCTATCATTCAAATGATGGTGGCAATCTATCCTTATATCTCATAAGGTTCCCAATAATTGCATAACATGTCAAAAATCAATTTTAAAGAATTTAAAAGTGTTTTGAAGGATGTGTTACCCTTGTTAAATAAAGTATTGCATTGTATTGTATACTTCAATGCATACTTTCTTGGCTAGCCTAAAATAACTGATGAGTTGATTACTTGCCAAAAGGTCTTTGATAGAGTGCCTTGGCAAGGAGGAAACATAATAATAATGCAAGTGATGAAAGTAAAGATTGTAAAGATTGTTATTTTTAAAAAATAACATTTTCATTGTGTGAATTATGAATCATTCCATCTGGGTTAACTTTATATATAAATAATTTGATTTAATTGCCCCAGGCTATTGAATCACATTCAGGTCCTGGTATAAGCCTCAGAGATGCCCTGTGGGAGACAGGAAACACCATCAATCAGTCACATGTCCTGTGGTATGACCCTAAACCTCAGTGGGTTACTAATGTGGCTTATCACTGGAGGCTCTTGCATGATCCAGACTCTGGACGAATTCGTTTGCGTTGGTATCAGGTGATGTGGAAATTATGTTGATCAGTGACGTGTTCAATATACACTGTAACCAGCATCCAGTGGTGGCTCAGTTGGTTGAGCATGATCAGGCTTTCATGCAAATCAGATCGTGAGTTGACAACCCCAGTCGGACCAACACCCAGGGTCTTAAAAACAACTGAGCAGAACATATACTGCCTTTGTAATTTAATCTGCAAATCATTAGACTTTCAAGTCTTCTCAGACAAGGACTTTAAACCATAGGCCCTTTTCACAACCCTTCTTGTCAATCAACAGTGTGGGAGCAGTGTGGGATGTTACAGAACCCACAGGCTGTTCATGAACGGGGGAGACCGGTATTAGTGGTCTCTGTCCTCCTTTCACATTCATGCATGGGTTTGGTGGGTGGATGAGATCAAATCTGGACTGATAGTGGCAGTTTCAAGAATAAAGAGCACAGCGTTGCTTTATATGAATATTATGGTTTTGTTAGTGAAGGGATTAGTTACTTTATTCATCCAAACACAGTTATTAAATTATGCTGGCCTTTCCTTACAGGGGAACAAACTTTTGTCAGACTCTGGGAACTTAATCGACAAGAGGTACAGAGGAGGTCGGCTTGGCATGTATGTCTTTTCACAGAAAAAAGTTCACTACTCTGCCTTGGTGGCAAGCTCTCCTGAGGTAGCTACATCTAAATTAATTTTGTAGTCAAATGTTAGCTTCTGTATCAACAAAAGGCTTTTCAAACAGGGGCTAACGTTATTGCTTTGCTCTTTGCCTGTTTTTTTTTTTTTTGCCAGGGAAAATTTTAATGAATGAAATACAAACATGTATTAATTTTTTAACTGTGCGTTATAGACAAAACAGTGAAGTGATTGTCACACTTATCTGGACAATTTGAGCAATTTTTGTGTGTAGTATCACTAAGTATTTTTACAAATAATTTGTGCTGTATTTTGACGAGCCCGCTGGGGTGATTCAAAATACTAACAACGAGTAGAAATACTCAGCATTACTACACACCAAAACCCCTAATAAGCTATATAATTATTTATTATCCACTTTTTTTTTCGCTAAATTTTTAGTAAATGATTTGTAAACAACTGATGATGTGTGACAGATTTGTGCGTGCAGGGCCACGTCAGCATGCAGCTAAACTAGTCAAAGCGGTTCTCTTCTGTGCAATATTGTGGAATGTTTGTACTCGTTTCCTGCCTTTTCTGTACAATAACTAATACATTTTATTTACATTCATTGAGACCTTTAACAGGAACATGTGAACCCAACAAATTGACCTGCTCGCAACTGAGTGGCTTCATAGCACAGTTGGTAGAGCATTGCACCAGCATACTGCCATTGCAGAGGTCATGGGTTCAATGGATGCTGCCTGAATTTTTCAGGGTTTCTATAAGAGACAGTTGCTTAAATAAATTGTCCAGATAAGTGCGACAATCACTCTTTTGAGAAAAATAGGTTTAATATTTTTGCTGTTATAATATTACTGTGCCACACTTGTAAATAGCCAACTGGTTTGCCTCCAGCCTGTTGAGATTGTTAACAGTTGTTGTTGTTGTGTTCTGCCGTTTCGTTGATTGTGTTTCGTTGGCCCTGAAAAGTTCCTATGGGGAGTGGTCAATTCAGTATGTATGTATGTATGTACTGTGTTATGTGCTTGTTAAATCTTTTTGAGAGTTCCTATCGCCTGTCAGTGCTTCAGAAAGAGATTGTCCCCAGTCATTCTAAAGTCATTTGCCTGATGGAAAATCCACTCCAATCTCTCAAACTGATTGTTACAGCTGTGGGAACAGCAACAAGCTCATCCTCACTGTACAAGTTAAAAATGCTTGGCATGTGAAAATGATACAATTAAGCAACTGTGATCACCCTCTAAATTTTTAGATCAGAGATTATGCACTTACTCTAACTGGTGAAGATGCTTATGCTGACATTGAAGTTGTTAGCAACATCACTAAAGGCTCTGACAGTTTCACAGTTGCAGCTTGGGTATGGATAACAGGAGCAAAGTGAGTCTAAATACTGAACTAATGTGATTTTAATTTATAAAATTAAGTATGTTTTCCTCTTATAAAGAAAAACAAGTACCCCTCCTAAGGACGTTTTTAAAAGCAGAGTTGACATAGCGTACCCAGGGTTGATTCCAAAACTCAACATCATGTGGGTTGAATTCATTGGCTCTCCACTCTGCTCCAGGGAGTTTTGTCCACAGGCACTTTGGTTTTATAAGTTAAGCATTGTTCCTATTATTGTAGTTTTTTTAATAATTAAATTATTACAAAAGCTATTTTATTGTCAGTGTTATTCTATTATTTTGAACGATTTTTAGCTTAGTCTATAGGGAACAAAATGGTATATGAAATGAATCATATATTAAACTGCAGATAT
>JALIRR010005365.1:0-2500 GCA_023091755.1 Montipora sp. Colony 1 RG-2022 | reverse complement strand
GCCTGGTTACTAAGCCCCTCGCTTCGCTTCTGTTTCTGAGGATGAATTATGTGAAAAATGTATAGTAAAACAATTATTGAAACCTTGAAACCTTGTGTCTGTATTATCTGCCTCAGCCTTCGGCAGATAACACAGACCTCTGTTTTGATAATTCATGATGTCATGCTCAACCTCATCCAATAATTGTTTATTGTCACACAAATCATAATTATTATTGTAACATACTGTGACTACAGCCAGTAGTTGTAATCTTCGCAGGAATGAGTTAAAATATCCACCGACACTGAGGTGAATAGTTGCTAATTATAGGTATTTTAAAAAGATTGTTTAATTATTTGAATTGGAGACAAACTTAATTTAGCAAGAAATGATCATGGTGGTAAAAATGTATCAACTTACTGTGATTTTCATAATTCTGCAGAATCTCGTCTTCAAGTGTCAATGGCCAAACTGCTTTTTGGCTTCCATCAATCAAACTTCCACGCAAAGCTGCGAGTCGACACAAAACCACGGATGTCGAAATAAAGTGATGCGTGACATAACCAACCAATCAGCATCTTTGGTTTCCATCATGATGTATTCATACATTTGAACTCAATGCCGATGGAAAGCGATGGAATTTGTTCGAATCTTTTTTACTGAAGAACCTCTAATTTTGGCCTTGGAAGTTCCAGGTCGGTTTCATTAGCTGTGGACTAAACCAAAAACTCCAATTTGCTTTCCCGGGACGGAGTAGATCTTCTCTGCTATATTCGGAAATTTGATTGATGGAAGCCAAAACACAGTTTGGCACTTAGTGGGCGAGGTGAGATTCCGCAGAATTATGGAAATCACAGTAATTAATTAATGTCTACTTGGTTTAATGGACCTCAGCCAGTTTATTTAAAACGTATAAGACATTAGGAGATAGATCTTTTATGGTAGCTGCTCCAAGTTTATGGAATAATTTGCCTCTTGAAGTTAGGAGAGCTCCAAACATTGATAATTTTAAAAAATTACTTAAAACATTTTTATTCAAAAAAGCTTTTTTAAATATATAGCTAAGGTTTAATAAGGTTATATTTTGATTACCTTTTATATTGATAGTTTTTAAATTTACTGTTGTTTTAATTATTTATATTAGTATATTAGTAGTTACTATAATTTTTAAGTTAGCGCAAATGAAAATAACCCAATTGATATTTGCGCTTTATAAGTGAAATAAATTATTATTATTATTATTATTATTATATTTTATTATTATATTTTTGGTTGCATTTAGGGCGTAAATATCTGTTATACTGGGCAACCAACCTTGTTCACAGGATCTTTCAACCTGTTACAACAAATTAGTTTTTTCATTGAGCGGCCCCAAAAAATTTCCATTGAAACAATGTTATTGTTATCAAAATGATGACCATCTTCCAATTAAATGACTACTGAAAATTGTGAAACATACAAAAAGTGGCCTCAATTAAAGATCAATTTATTACAGGAAGATTACAAGTTAATTTAAAGTTCTGTAAAGGGTTTTGTAAAAGGTAGGAAAGTGCTATTAAAACAAAAAATAATAGAGTGACCTCTTTTGCTCCTGAAGTTAAATTCTTCCAGTGAGCAAAGCAACATTCAGGAAAATCTGAGGAATTCATTTCTGTTCTAAAAGAGAGTCAAAATTGTAAATAGCAAAAAGTTATCACTAAACCAAACTAAAATCTTGTCCCAAACCTTTTTTGGGTTTATTTTAGCCTTAAGTTTCTAAACCTACACACCGTGAAACTGATTTGTTGTGTCTAGCACATTTGGCTTGCACTAATGGTGCACACCAAGTGCTGGTTGTCCTGTACATGGATTATGTCCAATGCATGGATACCAATGTATGGGGACAAGAAGTAATATCAATGTGCATTACCAGTTTCAAAATAAAATTTGAATGCTTCAGAGCTGAAAGAATTTATTACATCTGTCATTCTGTGGTGCCAAAGTGCAAGCATGCATCTTGAGCCAACAAGATATTTGTCTCTCTTTCACTCAGTTTATTTCCACCAAAATGTGTCAGTAAATATTTTGTTGTTTTTGCAGGGTTACAAAGGATTGGTGGCTGTAAAATTCACGGCAGCAAGGGGGGGTGGCGTTTACAGTGACATTGCCCTAGATGACATCTGGTTTAGGTGAGATGATTAAGTTGAAGGTCTACAGGCAAAAACAGCTCAAGTGACTATTGCACTTTGTTTTGGTCATTTTGCACAGCTGTGGCCAATTTAGGCTGATACAGCTGCACTAGAATTTGAGTGAAATGATGAAAAGGATAAAAGAGTGTTCCCATCTCTTTGTCCTTTCGCCTTTGTATTTTATTTGTTAAGCTCCTGTCACGTGAAATTTGACAATAATTTACCAAACATCAAACCAAAACCACAGCCCTATTTGCTATGAGTCCATAGTTGGCCTTGGCCTTGGCTACAGTGTGGGAAATTATGGCAGGAGGGAGCAGAGATGGTGGCCCGGGTTTGATTTCCAGACTTGG
>JALIRR010005364.1:25000-27500 GCA_023091755.1 Montipora sp. Colony 1 RG-2022 | reverse complement strand
CGCTTCAAGCTAGTAAATTCTCGCTTCATTGTTTGGCCATTGCAAGATATTCTGTTTGACCGTACGTGAGATTTAGATGCCACGTCGGAAAATCGTGAGACCTCAAGAAAGTGTTCGTCGAAACGTGACATTTTGGAGACTTAGGTCTTTGGAGGGTCTATGTGTCCCTTCCGTGTGCCTTTTGTGTCTTCTGTGTCGATTCAGAACATCAGCGTCATAGCAAGGCCATGGTGAGTACAAAATGTTTTCTGTCTTCTTTGCACTGCATGTGAACTAGGTTTTCAGAAATGTACAGCAATAAACTGAAATGCCCATTGAACACTGAGTAAGAGAATACATCAAATCAATACAAAAAAAACGTATGAGGCTGTTAGTTTGAAAATGCCACAAAGGTAGAGTACATCATTCAAAGGTAAGCTGGTACTATAGTCTGTAGGTATTCAAGGTTTTCAAAGAGCAAAGTTCTTTAATAAAGTCACAACATCGGAAGGAATTTAGACTGCAAATTTAGTGTTACTTTACGTACTGATCAGGGAGAGAGGTAAAAATTCAGGGAGGAGGGAGAAAAATGAGTTTAAAAATAGGGAGATAAGATATTTACCTAACCTTTCCTCTCCCCTCTTTCTATTTTCATTTCAGTTTCGTGTACTTTCTCCCGTAGTTGTTGAATCTAGGACCTTTTCTGTTCCATGCTTTCTTCACTTTTTATGATCTACCTTTCAAGAGAAGTTCTTTCTTTGCATCAAGGCTTGACATTGTCCTCCGTATGCGTTTCAATCGATGACTTCTGTGGTCTTTGTGCAATCTTGCTCACCCCTATCAATGCAGTTACGGGATATAGCTCTTCAGAGAAACCCGGGCTGTGGCGCATTCTTCAGTAGAGCTAGATTAGGGGGCTTAAGGAGGCTCCCTCGAGTGTTAGGGCCGCGCGCGAGCTGGGCACTAGTATGGCGCGTAAAGCCTGAATCGCGCGTGTTTTTCTCATTTTTGTGACGTCAGTGTGACCAAATCTGTAAAATTAACTGTTCATTTTCTCGCGTTCCCTTCTGTAAACTTTTTTTTGAAAATTGGCTCAGTTCTAACCACTTACAGTTCCTATCAAATACCCAAAATTTGTTAAAATCTGTCAGAGCTAATCGAATGTATTTAGAAAAATGACAAACTACATAATATTGCCAAAACCGTCAGAACGACCTTGACTTTTTACCACTTCAAAATGTCAGGCAATATCATTTCCATTATGTGGCAAAAAATACGAAAATTTCACAGAAGAAAAGTATAATTATGACTATGGTAACGGCCATAATCCAAGAATTGACACCAAAACAAATAAGCCTTCTTATATCGGTACCCATACTGGTAAATCTCTACGGGGAGAACTTTATGAGAAATTAACTAGGTTTCCTTTTGTAACTCGTGCCCAGTAGAACGGGTATTCGCAAATACTCTAGGGAGCCAGCTTAAGCACGTGCGTTTTTTAGACGCGGACGGCAACCGGAAGAGAACATTCAGGGAGTCAGGACAGTGGTGTCTCCCAGAATTTTATACTAACCACCTCTAATGGTGAAAAGATACTTAATTGTGTCAAAACAAGTTAAAGAGGAAGACAGCTCACTTCCGGTTGCCGTTTGCGTCTCAAAAGCTCGCTAAAAAAGCGCGGGTGGTTCAGCTTGCGTATGACTAGATGGATCAGCTCTCTCAGCAGGTTTTGTTTTCACAGAACGTAAAGAGCCCTAGAATACTTAGCTTGAGTTGCTGAATGCCTATTCCTACGATTAGTTTTGAGGTCGAAATTAGCAATTCTCAGGCTAATTTGATCGTTATTCAAAACTAAATAGATGCTTACCATTTGGCCAAAGAATCCGAAAATTTTAGTTTGACGTCAAATGGAAAGGCTATTTTCCGGGAAATCGTTTCGGAAATTGTGGACAAGCTCCAGAGATAGTCCACTTTTTCTGTTCGGAATGCAAATCGGGAACTTCCCAAATCGTTTGCGAGAATCGTTCCGTTTCCAGGGCCTTTCTCGCAAGATCGAGTAAATATGCGGGATGGAATGCCGGGTGATAAATGGTAAGCGCCATTCTCGTCCGGTTGCTAAATAAATTCGGAAAATCGCTTACCTTTATGCTACGATCATTCCACCCAGATTATTTGGCTAAAACGTAAGCACTCTATACTCTCGTGATACTCTCCTTCGTCATTTTCATCCAGTATCCCGAAAGTTGAAAAACGCATCTTAAAAATACTACTCGTAATGGCCTTGTTCAACTCGTCAACAGCTTTTGGCGGAGTCATGAGAAAAACCCTTCTGGTATTACCCATTTCGACTTGCACTTGCATTACCGACTCCATAGTTGCTTGGAGCATGAACCTGCCTACACTCAATGTAAAACTTGAAAACATGCACAGCAAGTCAACAAAACAAGATCGTTTGGCGCCAAAAACGTTATCAATTTCGTGGCTAATCTCGTACCCAGATTTTCAACGGTCATGCGGAAGG
>JALIRR010005364.1:17500-20000 GCA_023091755.1 Montipora sp. Colony 1 RG-2022 | reverse complement strand
CCTTACACCGGTCAATACTGATGTACAATCAGTGTCTCCATCAAGGATCTGATAAGCAAGATAAAAGCCAGCAAAGAACTCTTGAAAGGTCTTGTGAAGAAAGCAAAAGCGCGAGGATGGTTTCCTCTTGCTGCCACCGGTCTGGATCGAAAGAAACCCAAACTTGATCAAATTACTGGAAGTGCCTTTAAATTCATTCTCGTCGAAAAACAACTCTCCTTTACCTAAAGACTGCAACGCCATGCATCCTAACTGCACCAGGTCATCCTTGTAAATTTCCAGTAGGTCAGCATCACTGCCACTCGATGATTGATTTCTCTTTTCATATCTTAACAAAACACATCGCACAATTTCTGTGTACAACTGTGTCCTTTCCGGTGGAAGTACACCCTTGAAATCTTCAATAAGGATGCAAAGTAAAGCTGTATTAAGAGGATTCCGTGTCAACTCTATCAAGTCTCTATTTGCAAACATGTCAAAATCAAGCTGTTTGATTAGCTCTTTTGCCAAGTGTTCCATGCCTTTAAAGTACTTAAGAATGTAGCTCTTTGCGTCTTCAAGAGTAAATCCCACAATCTCCCACAGGGTGTCACAGTACCGCCTTACACTCTTACCAGTTTCATGCCGTGATGTGATAACAATGTGGCAATTGGGTAACACTTTACTTTCCAGAAGGTCATTGTACATGTAAACTTTACTGGAATCCACTTCATCAAGTCCATCAAGCACTAACAGAACCTTGGATTGATTTTCTCGAATCAACTTGAAGAACCATTCCTTTTCTTCTTTGTCAATATCAAGAGGAAGGATTTGGTCATCAATGGCCTCCCAAATATCAGTTTTGATATCACGACACCTTAAAAGCAACAGAACGTCAATCTCGGGAAAAGACTTGTCCCATTCTTCTCGTTTCATTGCCCAATCATATGCCAGTTTCTGACAATAAGTCGTCTTTCCCATGCCTGGGTCTCCTTCAATTAAAACAGTCCGTGGCTTTGCACACTCCTTGTGTCCTCTAAAGATAGCTGTCATGTTGGTGATTTCATCAGTCAATGTTCCCCTTGTCTTTTCTTTGCCCAAAATCTTTAGCTTGGTAAAAACATCATCAAGATGAAAGCTAAAGTCATCAAGCCATGGAACAGGAAAAATATTTTTTTCACGAGTACTGTAGAGCTGACGGATCCTTTCTATAAAATTGGCAGAATATGATAAATCTGCAAAAGACAAAAATAAATTTAAAAAAGGTGCTGCCTGCAGTGTGTTTTTTTTTTTTTTGCTTTAACCTCAACCTTATTGTGTTCTTAATTTTGACACCATGGAAGGTCCCGTATTCAGCAATATTTGAAAAACAAATAACACTAGGAAAAAATGTAGTTTGATAGTAAAGCAAATTACTTTTTCCCATTGCAAAGTGAACGTCATGAGTTTGAGACTGATCTTTGTGCCTTTCATGCATCCGGGTTCCAAAACCTACATGTATCAAATGGTGAAATACTTCCTTACTTTTCAACACAAGATATCATTTTGTTCAGAAAAAAGTTGTAACAACAAGTCAAGTATCCACTCCAAAAAAGACAATTCTCTCAAGCAGTCTTTATCATATAATATTCTCCCTATCATTGACTGTAATTTGTAATATTAATGGGGAATAACACACATCCCCTGAATGAAAATTTATGCTCTAACAGTTTAACGACAAAAAAATTCCGCTATCCACTTAAGCAACGTGCAGACCTTACTTACTTCATTTTATTCTATATTACTTTTACCATTGTATATTAGATTTACAGACTACAAACAAATGTCAGAATAAACGATTAATGGTGAGAAAACCTAATAAAAACCATTAAGGCTTGTAAGCTTAGCTTCACTCACATGAAACTTCAGATGGACATTAACTTAACAAAGATATCAAAAACTGTACTGTACTGTATCTGTGGTAGAATTAATAGTTAATATCTGGAATAGAATTTTTAAGTTTATTTCTGAAGGATGCCGGAGATGCCAGTTTTATCAATAGAGAGCGAGACGAAAAGGAGGGAAGACGAAAGGAGCTTGCATGCCTTGTGTTGTAGCCTGACAATTCCTTTCAGTGATTTGAATTTATTACCTTGATTTTGCTGACTGTGTGTGCTGCTTCCTGCAGCTGCTGAGAGAACATCACCACAGCTTGCTTCTGGATGCACAGGATCTATTGTAAAATAACCAACACAGTCCGCTGTCACGTTAATAAAAAAAGAAACAGAAAGAATTTTATTGGCACTGTCAAAGACAAATAATTATATTAACATTTAGAAACTAGACAGAAAGAAGAACCCTTTATGACACAGCTGACTGAGAAGAGAATGGAACTAAGCTAAATTAGGAAATTGATCACCTAAAATAAACTATCATTTAGAGATGTACAGCTGTATTCGAAAACATAGTACAAGTGCTGAAAAATCAAAGACAACACACATCAGAAAGCAAACCAAGTCAGTGGATCTGTATCAAAATAGCA
>JALIRR010005364.1:0-12500 GCA_023091755.1 Montipora sp. Colony 1 RG-2022 | reverse complement strand
TCAGCAACTAAGGCAACTAAGAAAATTATTGCTTTTAGTAGTTTTATTTCTTTTTCAACAGAAGACACAAATCGTTCAAAATGCTGTTGTAACATCAGCCTAGTACGTTTTCACTCCCAAAACCCACCTGCATCTGTAGAAGTCTTCATTTTACACTCCCACTCATTTAGTTTGTCTGTAATTCTGTTGTCACCCTCTTTCCACTGCTTCAGAAGTTCTTTGAAATGTTCCTCATCTAGTGGATCCATTTCTTGTTTCTCTATTTCACAAATGGCATCTTCATATTTAGCTCCACCCAATCGTACCAGAGTTTTCTGGATCTGATCTTTGTATTTGCAAAAAATGCATCACTAACAGAGGCCTCTTCTGCACGGGCCAATACTGCATCCACAAAATACTTCAAACGTACAATGTCAGACTCACAGCTGGTGTCAAGGGAATGGGGAAGTAGATCCCAGCCAGTGGATGGAGGACTCAGGTTACAGATTGTCCTCAGAAGCACAATCAAGAGTGAATTGTCAAAGCCTGTGGATGATACTGAAGAGGATTTAACTGGATACAATTTACTCCACTGCACTGGATTGAGGATTCCTTCTTTTTTAAGAGACCGAAGCTTAGAGTGCACTGGCTCACGTTTCAAGGCACCGCAAAGGTCTTGTGGACGAATTATTCTGTCAAACGTATCCCTCAACACTTGCGAACCCAGCCTGACCAGAAGGCAACATAGCAGTGTGTAGTTGGTTTGTCCATCACTGGGAATAACTGCCAAAACAGCACCTGAAACAAGTGTCAGAGAAGATCTTTAGGGCATCATTCATTTAGCCAGATATGTGAAAGATAAATAACACAGCACTGATCAAAAGTTGTTAATAATTATTAAATAAAGACTGGTGTAACAAGCAAGCCAAGTGAAGCTTGGAGCTTATATGAAATAGACTTCCTTGGATAATTAAATAATAAACAGTATATGGTTAAGTACAGAGTGAGCAAATATAATGCAAAATCTAAATGGTACCTGTAAATAGGCTTTTAGCAAGCTAATCCTTCCGTTTTCTTTTAAAAACAAAAATAGATGGTAAGCTACATGTAATTAGTGAAACAGGCAATGATCTCCAGATTAAGGATGCTGAACTGCTTCATATTCGTTGAACAAAGATGGGACCTGTACTGAGAGGAAAATCCAGTTTGTATTGGTGGACCTGATGACTAGTTGAAAAGAGACTGCGAACGCTACAATGCACTTCTGCAGAAGGTAAATACAATTTAGGTTGGAGCAGTAGCTGAAGGATCAGGCAACATTGCAACATGTTACAATGTAAGTAAGGATATACTAGGGAGTAATGTAAGGCCAGTAACATTTTCAATTATAGATAAAAGCGAGCTTTGGCAATAACTCCTACAGACTTCAAAATCTTTTTTGACACGGTGTTAATATGTGATTTTCAAGAAAGGTGCCGGTCACTGATGACACCCAAGAGTTAAAATTTTAGTCTCCACAACTTGCTTGATCACAGTATTATCCAGAACTAGAGGAACACTAAAATCACGAAGTTTGTTTTCCTGAAATTCGAGGATAACTTATTTACTTTAATTAAGCCAAGAAACAATTTTTTCAAGCACCTGGTTAACAATGGAAATAAGGTAGTTGTGATCTTCAGGAGAAAAAAAAAAGAGTTTTAGTCAGACTAGAGACATTAGGAAGATTTTTAACAAACAAAATAAACAAAATAGCTCCAAGGATTGAACCTTGTGGAATGCTACACAACGTAAAATGTTTCTAAAATAAGATCAACAGGACCTACACGGTAATCCGAACAAATTGGAACCAGTCCTTGAGATAACATTAATTTTTAGGATTCCACGTCAAAGCAGTGTTGCAAATACCATAGTGTTGAAACTTCTGACTCAATATTTCATGATTAATAGACTATGTATCAAATGCCTTAGACCAATCAAAGAAGATGGCTAAAGTTGTTTCATTTTTGCCAGTAGCTGACAATATACAACAATGTATAAATTTACAATTGAAATTAGATCAATTAAGGCAGTGGAATGGTTGTTTCGAAATCCAAATTGCTTCGAGTAGACAATACTATTCAAGTCTAAGAATTCAAACAGTCGGTTGAAAATGACTTTTTCAAAGAGTTTAAAGAATGCAGGAGGAATTGATATTGCCCTGTTAAGTTACTGAAAAGTGTGGGGTCGTCTGCCTTTATAAAAACTGGAATCACTTTGGCGATAATGAGAGATTCAGGAAACACATACTCCAGTAGATAAAGAGAGACTGATTATGGTTACGAGGGGCTGTGCAATATCTTCAAACGACTGCTCAATAACTTTCATTGATATATTATCATCTCTGGGGGCTTCACTGGCGTTGCTCAATTCCTTGACCATAAGTGGCTGCAAGGAGATAGAATCAGAAGGAGAGCCAGACACTGAAGAAGTCCTTCTTTATTTTTACCATTGTATAATTATTAGATTAACAGACCATAAAATACAAATGTAGATGCCAGAAAAGAAAAATTAATGTTGAGGAAACCGTAATAAAAACCATTAAGGGTTGTAAGCTTAGGTTGACTCACATGAAATTTTAGATGGATATTAATTTAACAAATATACAAAATATGAAGTTGTTATCTGAGGTAGAATTAATACTTATCTGGAATAGAATTTTTAAGTTTCTTTCTGAAGGATGCCAGTGATGCAGAGCCAGTTATATCAATAGAGAGGAAGACAAAAAGGAGGGAAGAAGAAAGGAGTTTGCATACCTTGTGTTGTAGCCTGACATTTCCTTTCAGTGATTAAAATTTATTACCTTGATCATGCTGACTGCGTGTGCTGCTCCCTGTAACTGCTGAGAGAACATCACCACAGCTTGCTTCTGGATGCAAAGGATCTATTGTAAAATAACCAACACAGTCCGCTGTCAGGTCAATAATAAAAGCAACAGCAAGAATTTTATTGGCACTTTCAAAGACAAATATATTAACATTTAGAAACTAGACAGAAAGAAGAACCCTTTAAGACACAGCTGACTGAAAAGAGAATGGAACTTAATTAGGAAATTGATCAGCTAAAATAAACTATAATTCAGAGATGTATTCAAAACAATAGCACAAGTGCTGAAAAATCAAAGACATCACACATCAGAAAGCAAAGCCAGTCAGTGGATTAGTATCAAAATAGCAGAAATAACTAGGACTTTGACAATAATACATGTAATTATTAATAATAATCTTTATTGAGGAGATCAATTTCACTGATAAGTGATTTACAAAAGAGTCCTCAAAGAGATTAAAATAAAACAAAAAGGAAATAATATAGACTAATATATGAATATATAAAAATTAGACTAAAGACTATTTACATTTCTTAATGCTCTTTTAAAACTAGCTAATGATGGGCTTGTATGATTGAAAGGTCTAATTTATTCCATTCGTTTGAGGCAAAATTTGTCGAAGACCAATGCCCCCAATTCCTACTAGATGCACTCTTACAGATATTGTTTTTACATCTTGTATTATAATCATGTTTATCTTTATTGAATTCTTTATTAAAACGATGTGAAAATAAGTTATTTCAACATTTATAAATAAAAGTTGCCCTATGCTCGGCCCTACGTCTTGTGAGAGTCTTCCATTTCAGTTTATTCAGGGCCTCACTAGCAGATAATCTAATAGGCAAATCTAAAATTATTTTTGCAGCTTTATTATATAAAGATTGAAGTTGCAACATTAGAAAGTAGACCCAGCTTCTTATTTATGTTAGAAAACATTTGATCTACATGATCTTGCCAAGTTAAACGGTTATTGATAACAATACCTAAGTACTTAAACGAACTTACTTCATCAAGATCCATGTTATCAACCTTAAATGATATAGAATCAATCTTATTCAGTTGTTGACTGCTACCAATAATCATGAAATTAGATTTACTTATGCTAAGCGTCAAGTGATTTAACTTCAGCCACTTGCTCAGTTCTTCCAAGTCAGAGTTCACGTAGGACTTGATATGGTGCAAAGACTTATCAGAAATAAAGAGAACGGTATCATCTGCATAAAGAGTTACGTCATTGTTATGTAGTGATCCATGTAATCTGGTAAATCATTGATGTAACACGTAAACAATAAGGGACCCAAAATGGAGCCTTGGGGTACACCAATTTGAACGGTTTTTGGACTAGACTTTGTACCGTTGCAGACTGTCACTTGCCATCTATTGGACAAGTAAGACTCAAACCAGTTGTAAGCAGGAGAGGCATTCGGAACACCAAGACTGCATAACTTAGACAATAGAATGGAATGGTTAACCGTATCAAAGGCCTTAGTCAGGTCAATAAATATGGCACCAGTAAGCTGACCTTTGTCCATGGCTGATAGGATTTCATTTGTAAACATAGCTGAAGCGGTGACAGTAGAAGAGTTCAGTCTAAAACCAAACTGTTTTTGAGAAAGCAGGTTAAGGGTGTCTGGAAAACCCGAATAGCGAATAGCGAACAGTCGCGAATACCGAACAGCGAATAGTCACGAATAGTGGCGAATAGTTGCAAATAGTGACGAATAGTCACGAATAGTGACGAATACTAACAAATAGTGGCAAATAAGGGTGGAGGGGGGGGGGATTGTGACGAAATGACGAAAATTTGGTACCCAGTACTTCCTGGTCAACCGTGCAGCAACGTTGGATGGGATTTTCCCGCTAAAAAAGCAGTGATGTGTCGGCGAAGGACAGCTTGAGCCCTGAGAAGAAAAGGTAATAAATGCACTGAGATCCTGTTGCTTATTTGTATAATTAATTAACGCAACGGTTATCAGAGTAGCTCGTTTTTCTCTTTAATCACAAACCACTTGCCTCACATTTTGATTTTATTCCTTTTTACAGAACGTGTCTCGCCGGATCGGATAGCACAGATGAGGATGATGAAATTTATGTTCGGGTGCCACTGTGCGAGGAGATGATCATGAGCTTGATGTATTAATGAAAGTAATTTATATTTTTGCATTTTGACGTTTGTTCTTCTTTAGAGTGTTTGTAAAAGCATGCACGAAACTCTCTTTCGACGACAGGTGAGCATATTATTTGCTTTGATTACGAGATTGTTCAGCATAAGGCAGTGACTATTGAAGACTATTCGTCACTATTCGCGACTATTCGTCACTATTCGCCACTATTCGCACTGTTCGTACTATTCGCACTGTTCGTACTATTCGCTGTTCGCTATTCGCGACTATTCGCTATTCGCTATTCGGGTTTTCCAGACACCCAGCAGGTTAATTATTATCACGAAGATATCAGTATAGTTGCTTATGTACAACTTTCTCTAGTAGTTTACTAATAGTAAGTGTAGGTAGTACCGATATCGGTCTGTAATTAGAAGGATCTTGCTTACCGGTATTCCCTTTTTTAAAAAGAGGAGATATCTTTGCCAGTTTCCATGTGGATGGAAAGCAGCCAGTGTTTATAGAGATGTTAAATAATGATGTAAGACTTGGTGCAACAATATCAGCAGCATCCTTTCGTTAACAACCGAGAGCTCACTTTATCCAAACCAACTGCCTTGTTGGGTTTAAGTTCATTTATCATCTTTATAACAGACTCGCAACTGATCGTTTTAAAAGCAAAAATGCTTGAGGCTTGATTTACACCGTTAGTTGTCAGAGTGTTCCTCATTGTAAATTTCTCAGCAATAAAATTGTTAATTTGTCATTAACATCGGGCAATGTACCTAATTCTAGGAAGATTGTGAAAGTACCTCCACTATTAAAAAAACCAAGCCTGGATTATGACACATTAATTTTGGCAATTTTAGGCCTGTTTTAAACCCATTGTTTCTGTCTAAAGCCTCGAAAAAGTTGTTGCCTACCAACTGCAGGAATATCTGACATAACAACCTCAACGAAATTTTCCAGTCAGCTTACAAGCCCTTGCACAGCACTGAGTCGGCTCTTTTAAAAGTCCAAAATGATGTATTTCGTTTGATAGAAAGTGGACATGAGGTTATCCTGCTTTTCCTCGATCTATCTGCTGCCTTCGACACAGTGGACCATCAAATAATGTTACAGAGAATGTTGGTTAGGTTTGGCATTCCAGGTACTGCCTTCAAATGGTTCCAGTCCTATTTGAGTAACCGCCAGCAATGTGTCCATTGATGGAGTACACTCATCAATGAAACCTCTTCATTGTGGAGTTCCTCAAGGATCTGTACTTGGCCCATTACTCTTACCTTCTTCATACAGATCCAATAAGCGAAATCATGAAATTCCACAGTTGACCATGAACTATCACATGTATGCTGACGATACTCAACTATATTTTTCTTTCAAGTCAACGAATCCTGACGATCCTGCTGACTCCAAATCTAAGGTTGAGGCATGTGCTAGTGACATCATATCTTGGATGACTGTGAATCATCTCAAGATCAAGAGTGACAAGTCGTCAGACATGCATCAATTCTATCCAAGTGGGTAATGACATTATTACCATCTTAGTCAGTTTAATAACATTGGTGTATTGTTTGATAGAACATTATCTATGCAGGATCAAGTGAGCGATGTGTGCAAATCATGCTTTTATCATTTAAGAAATACTATTCTCAAAATCATTAATAATGCATGAGGTAATTAACCAATTATGTGGCTTCATTTGGGTCACATGGATGCTCCTTGATACGCAGTAAAGAACTGTTTTTTTAACACGCATGATTAGATATCCAAACACACATGTTAGGATATCCAAACACGTGTGTTTGGAAATCAATTTCCAAAAGAATGCAACCTTTCTTCAAGACTTTGCACACAGTGAACATCATGATAATCTTTGAACACAAGCAGTCCTTCAAAATACCAGTTGTTGTAACAGCACCCTAAGTTTTTGCTTCATAGCAAAACATAGTGAATTTTTGGGTGGAATTTTTAAATTGGCATTTTCTTGAAAATAAAAATGCTCATGACTTAAAAAACCATACAGTGCATTTAGAGACATACAGTAATAATTATATACAGGCCTCATCTGGATAAAATTGAACCAAAACCGATTTTTCAGCTGCATGTGGTCAACTCCAGTTCGATTATTGTAGACAATATAAATCCTCTCTGGATTAGTTTTATCACACAAAATCCACTTTCATCTTTCAGTGATCTGTATGAAGTAGTTACCTTGTTCATGATGAGTGTGTGTGCTGCTTCCTGTAGCTGCTGCTGCTGAAACAACATCAGCACAGCTTGCTTCTGCCTGCACACAATCTATTGTAAAATAATCAACACAGTCTGCTGTTAGGTTAATAACAGAACAAAACAGCAAGAATTTAATTGGCAATATCAAATACAAAGAGAAGTCTATTAACATTTAGAAAATATTAATGATATCACATAATTTGCTGCATAATGAGACTTGAAAGTGGTGCATAATTTGTCAATTTTTTTTGCATCCTATCACAAGCACTGTTTATTGTAAAGCAGTCAAATTAAACTTAACAACAAGGAGCAGTTGTCCATCCTTGATGGTCAGCAGTGATTATTAATAGACATGCCCCTGGATCTTGTGAGGTTTTTTGAAACCAATGTGCATGATTGAAACACATTGTATTGTCATTCATAGTGTTTTAAAAAGTTTCAATGCCATTTTGAAAAATGTGTCTCAGTGTTCTTCAACCCTCCTGGCTGCCTCATTTGATTGACCTTATCAGTGTTAATTTATTGACTACTCATGCACTCTCTTCCCCTTGTGCGTGGGTTGCCAGGGTTTCCGAGGCATGAGAGCCCTTTCCTTCTAGAAGCTGCATGGCTGCCACTAGACATTCCAGGCACCCAACCTAGCTACACTATGCCATGCAGCTGGTAATTGATAGTAATCAGCAAGTATGGCAACTAAGAAAATTACTGCTTTAGTACTTTATTTCTTTTTCAACAGAAGACACAAATCATTCAAAATGCTGTTGTAACATCAGCCTAGTAAGTTTCCACTCCCAACAACCAACCTGCATCTCTAGAAGTCTTCATTTTACACTCCCAGTCCTTCAGTTTGTCCTTAATTCTGTTGTCATTATCTTTCCACTGCTTCAGAAGTTCTTTGAAACGTTCCTCATCCCATGGATCCATTTCTTCATTCTCTATTTTACAAATGGCATCTTCATATTCAGCTCCACCCAATCCTACCAGTGTTTTCTGGATCTGCTTTCTGTATTTACAGAATTCACCATCACTAACAGAGGCCTCTTTAGCATGTTCTGATACTGCATTCACACAATACTTTAAGCGTGCAATGTGAGACTCACAGCTGGTGTTAAGTGAATAAGGAGGTAGATCCCAGTCAAAGGATGGAGGACTCAGGTTACAGATTGTCCTCAGAAGCACAATCAAGAGAGAAGGGTCAAAGCCTGTGGATGATACTGCAGAGCATTCAACTGGATACAATTTACTCCACTGTTCTCGATTGAGGATTTCTTCTTTTCGAAGAGACCGAAGCTTAGAGTGCACTGGCTCCCGTTGCAAGGCACTGCAAAGGTCTTGTGGATGAATTAGTCCATCAAACACATCCCTCAACACTTGTGAGCCCAGCCTGACCAGAAGGCAACATAGCAGTGTGTACTTGGTTTTTCCATCAACAGCACCTGAAACAAGTGTCAGAAAAGATCTCTGAGGCATCATTCTGGTTACTTGAAGGGCCATCATCGTGATGACCTTATTTAAGGTGAGTTTGCTTCAGTTTTCAGGATTATCTACAAATAACATTTGTTACTTTCATTTGAAAATTTAACCTCTTATGGGATCACATCACTACACACCTGTCTTCCGATCCCAGACAACAAGACAGCTCAGTAATAGACTAGTTTGCCACCCACAGGTTATAGATTCAAATCCTGTTCAAGCTGAAAGTTTTCAGGCTCCACTTTTTACTGTTCAAGTAATTTTCATAACTGTGATGTGCTTCTGCAGTTCAAATGTGTGTGTTTCGTGTTAAGTCCAATCATATCTTCATGCTCAACAGGTTTGAATGCAAGAGTGACTGCACACAAACATGTGACGACAAATGGTGAAATCAACAGACAGTCCACAATGTACTAAATTCCTACCAATGGATTGTACAGCAAAACTGGTTTACTAACTATTATAAAATAATTAGGATAGTACACACACTCTCATTGGTCAATAGCTGTGTTTAGATGAAAGTATGGAACACCGCTGTGACATCACACGAATTTTGATTGATTATGTATTGTCAGACGAATGTTTTGATTGGTTGGTAGGAAATATGACCGTGTGTCAAGAAAATCTGTTTCAATCAAGAAGTAAAAAAACCCAGCATTTTCCTTCATTTGTTGAATTGTCATAATAACAAAGGATCACAAGTTCTTCAAGTGAATACCTTCGCGTGAATCAAGTCAGTTTGCACATTCAGGGATGATGTAAGTTTCTTATAAAAAGCATCTCCTTAATTAGGCAATCACATGTTACAACATTTAGTAAGCACGTGAAATTGTTCTGAAAGACAAAGTGGTACATTCAAGTTATGATCACTAAAATAATGTTTACAAATTGACGACGATTTTTTTTTGTGTCCATCAACGTGTTTGTGGAGGTGGCCGCGTGGAGTGTAACCAACAAGTCATATCCTGCATCGCACAGGTTACATTGAAATTTATAAACTAAACATTGTTGGTTAACAATGGCTTCTGGCTTGACAATGTTTAGTTTATAAATGTCAATGTAACCTGTGTGATGCAGGATATGTTGGTTACACTCGCCGCCACCTCCACGAATGCATTGATGGACACAAACAAAATCGTCGTCAATTTGTAGACATTATTTTAGTGAGCATAACTCGAATGTACCACGTTGTCTTTCAGAACAATTTCACATGCTTACTAAATATTCTAACAAATTTGATTGCCTAATCTTCGCATTACTTACTCATTTTGCCTTGAGAATGGTGTCATGATGACGCTGAAACGTTGGCCTTTAACATTAATATTCACTTGCTTGTGTTTTAAGAAATAGTTTTTGTTGAATTGTCTTTGAGAAATATTTTATAAAAGCAATAGAGGAGTTTTTTCCTTGTTTCCATAGCCTCATCTAAACACTCGGGGGAGTTGGGAGAAATTTCGACAGTAAATAAATAATAATAATAATAAATCAAATAATAATAATAATAATTTGTTATGCAAACCCGAGACTGTCCCCCTCGTGTTTAGATGAGGCTATGGAAACATGGAAAACGTCCTCTATTGCTTAGCTTAAATAGAATACAGAACACTAAAGCAATGCCTACCACTTCCGGACATTATCAAACAACGAAACAGCGAAACGAAGCACCAAAACACCATGTATGACCCCACCATACAATGAATAGACCTTTTCGGCTTGTACATTTTGTTTTCCCAATACAGATCATGTGATAATACTCAGGAGGTTTGGTCCTTTGTTTTGTTCATTAAAAAGAGTGCATGCAGGCATATTCATGCTTGCATGCCCTCATTTTAATGAACAAAACAAAAGACCAAACCTCCCGAGTATTATCACATGATCTGTGTTGGGAAAACAAAATGTACAAGCCGAAAAGGTCTATACTAACTGACAAAGGTTGGATTTGAGATTAAATATTGTTTTAGGCCTAAAACGATATTTAATCTCAAATCCAACCTTTGTCGCTTAGTATTCAATGGATGGTGGGGTCATACATGGTGTTTTGGTGCTTTGTTTCGCTTTTTTGATGTTTAGTAATGTCCACAACTTCCTGCAATCCCAACAAATGACTTATCAACAACAGCAGCAACAGACAAACAGACTTATTTGGGCACAAATTACGTAAAACAAAAGAAACATAGACAGAAAACAAAATAACTCCAAATAAAGACTAATCCCAAGTGACCAAAAACACAATGCTTTTCGGTACCTGCAGAAAGACCCCTTAATTGAATAAAAATAAATGATGGATCGAAATTATCACTGTTTCACAGTCTTCCTGGACTGAATTATGAGTGAGTGAATTATCGGCGAGCATAAACTAAAAGCAACACGACGCCATTCATTCATGAACTCCAGTGCCTTTACTCCCAGTCACGTGATCAGGTACAAAGTACAAACTATGACGATTTCAACATCACAACATCTCCCCCTACAAACTACAGGGAGTAAGCAAAACTACTAAACATGAAGGTAATAAAGTTTGGTTTAACTTATAACATAAACTTTGTAAACTTAAAGATCGATCAGTTCATGAATTTATCTGGCACAGTCACAAGTCCAATCTTCTGGGAGCCCTGACTACACGCCCAGACCTTGTTGTGGTTGTATCAGCTGCACAGCGAGCTGCTGGAACATCCAACTTGATCGCCTCCGAAACTTGCTCGCTCGAAGCACGACTGATAGGACCTTGCTTGCTCAAATTAGAACTGCTAGGGTGCAGCGGAGTAAGGTCCTTCCTTTCTTCTGTTAGGGGCTGCTAACAATGTATGAACGAGATGTCTCTGCCTCTCGAGTCACAGTCGCTGGAACTTTCATGTCTAACCTCAGTACCCACAGGAATCTTCTTAAGATCTCTTGCACCATGATGAGAATCAAAGTAAGCCTTTTGATTTTGCTTTCGAACCTCCTCTTTACCTCGGACTATAGACAAATCAGGCCAACTTGGTTTCAGCTCCAACGCAGCAAGTGGAACTCTGGATCTTATCTTTCAACCAAACAGAAGCTCAGCTGGACTGTAACTATTCTCTAATGGTGTTGAGCGATATGCAAGCAATGCCTTAGCAGGATCATCCTCCTTCTTCAGGACACTCTTTTGCAGTCTGTACCGCACGTTCAGCCATCCCATTTGATTGGGGGTGCTTTGGACTACTTGTTACACTTGCAAATCCCCATTCCTTTGCAAATTTGATGAATTTCAGCTGAACAATACTGAGGACCATTGTCAGATCTGACAGAGTCTGGGATTCCATGTCTCGCAAACATAGATTTCAGTGCCTGAATAACATCTTGTGAAGTCTGGGATGATGAAAACAAGGTCAGCTCAATGTATCGGCTGAAGTAATCCACGACAAGCAAATAGGTACGGCCCTTTAGCTGAAGCAAATCCGTTCCGATGATCTGCCATGGTCTGTCTGGAACCACTGAGTTAATAAGGGGTTCCGCTCGGAAAGTTCGATGTTCTGCACATTTGCGGCATCCCTGAACCATATCCTCAATCTGCCTACTAAGGCCTGGCCACCACAAAGACATCTTGGCATGGCTGCGACATTTTGTGATACCTGATGACCTTCATGCAAACGATCAAGAATCTCTATCCTCCATGCAGGATGGTATGACTCTGGAAGCCTTAAGAAGTAATCCACGAACTAAGGTAATTTCTCCTCCTCTCACTCCAATAGCCTTTCAGTGCCTCCAGAACTCTATCTTTTTCTGGCCAGCCAATTTGGCAGTAGACTGCGAGCTGTTGGCACACTTCATCCTCCTCCTGGCGCTCCATTATCTCTCTCTCAGTCGTCTATCACTGGCTGGAATTT
>JALIRR010005363.1:2500-25000 GCA_023091755.1 Montipora sp. Colony 1 RG-2022 | reverse complement strand
CCGTGTATTTTACATGTTCTAGAACAAAAAATGGGAGCATTCAGTCATGAGTTATGCCTATGCTGTAAGTTGTTTTGGCTTGGGCTGGGGTGCCTTCATGACTTTAAAATCTCTTGCCATCACTGTGGTAGATGACTGATGAAATAAAAAAAAATAAACGAGACTTACCTGAAGTTTGATTGAAATTCTATCAGTAATCAACAGAGCAGATATTACACGAAATCACTACACATGGCACAACCAGTCATTTTTAAAAACCGAGAGGCCACATGACCCCCAAAATCAGTAAACTGTACATCAAAGAAATGCAGTTGCCCCTGCAGAGAGGAGCGAGTTAATAAAAAAAAAACCCAAAGGTGAGCGTGTAACCTCTGCAATGTAGATGACGGAAATAATTTTTTAATTGTCTGCCATTGTTGTTTTGCTCTGTGCTCGGGAAGTACTTACAATCCTAGTATTCTGGGTACTCCCTCGATCTGTTTTCAAATTAATTTATATTAAAAAGCTCATAAGAATAAAGAGATCCTTGAAAATTTCTTAGATATTACTTGCGCTTCACCAATAGAATTTTAAACTTCTATTCCCCGTACAGAATAGGCCTTGCTTATGCATGATGACGTCATATCCTCAAAAATTGACCACCACGCCTTAATATTTGCCACTGCACTTAAAACCATGAGGGTGTACGTGGTTACAATTTTCTACTGACCGACAACTTTGTTTAGTGACTTAAATGACCTAGGAAAAGAGATCACATGTGAAAGAAATATATGGTAATCACTGCATTTAAATTATTTAAGAAAATTTAAAGCTTTCAAACTTCGAGAATGATATCAATTCCACCCATCGTCCATCAAATGAATTTGGGGTGAATGGAAATAATCTGATGGTCACTGACCAATCACAAACTGAGAAAATAACCTCTAAATTGCAGGCAAATAAAACGCTGTTTCTGTTGAAGTAAGCTTCGTGACGACATACCGACGTCTAGTGAACACTCTGATTCATCATACTTATAAGTATTTCACTTGAGCTGCTGTCCGTCAAAGGGTAAGTTACTATGTCGTTTCCGAAAAGCGAAACCTTGTGCGATTAATACCCAAAATCGACAGGAAAGTCTGAAAGGAATACGTATTGCTACACGACATTCACACTCCAAAGAGATCATGACTAAGTAAAAAGAAGCCTTACTTTACTCTTCTTCAAAGAGACCGTTATTTGCGCAAGTGAGACAAGTAGAACACTGTTGAAGCTAGTAAATCACGCGGCCAAAAGATAGATGCGAAGTACATGACGTTGCCGACCCCCATAAGTGTTGACCATCACTGAATTTAATTGTGCTTCTACTGTTACCTGTTTCTTGTTTTAAATGGAGAGCTATAAACATCTGCTTTCTTTCTAAAGCGTTTATAAACTGGCCAAAAGCATCTGGTCCTTTCCTGGATAACATGTCTAACAGTGTGTCAATCTGTTGCTCTGTTGTAGGCTCTTGTCTTACTTCCTGACGGTCTGATTCGTCCAGAATGCTGCTCAAATATGGTAATAACTTGATGGGTTGCAGGTTCTCTAACAGATAGGGCCGGTGATGCCTCAAGATATTACGGTGCTTTTTATCCATCTCCTTCTTGTGGCAATTTGTCAGTAGTCTTTCCTACGGCAAGAGGAGCAATTAGGATCTCTTGAATACCAAGTCAAATTTTTGTCTTAATAATCGCTATGCTGGAAAAATATGGCAAACGATTGTTTTCAAGAAGGTTGACAGCATTTTTATCGTTTAAGGATTATTAAAAGCATTAAAAAATATAGCCAAAATAATATATCGATTTATATGACATTAAAAACAAAGTGCCAGGATTAGTAGTGGATGGATTAAAACAACCACCCCTCAATCTGAATCCTCTTAAATCCTGCATTAACTTTCATGGAATATTCTAAGTTATGTCTTAGTTAGAACTTTCATAGCGCCTAGTTACGTAACACAATGGAGAAACCGGTGTTGACGATTCGCTCACGTTTTTCTTTTATTTTTTTGTTTCTGCCCATGTTAATTTCCGTTTTCCGCTGAAAGCCTATTTGATTCAACAAAGTAATATTGGGAAACCTGATTTAATAAAGCAATTTAATTCTTTCGTCAAACACTTGCCCTTCTTTCATGCTAGAAGAGTCAAATCCTCTAACCACGGATTTGTATTTAACTATTCACAATTTTAGCCCTTGGAATTTACTTCATTTTACAGGAGGTTTACGTTAACCCAAGCCCTGCCAGTAGCAGAAGTATGGATTTTTAGTTATAAAATAGGATTAAATCACTTTTTAACACTTTCAACAAACTTTACGATTTGGAAGGATTTAATCTAGCCAACTGTTTCACTTGACGGGAAAGTTATGATACAATATAAGACACCAATAATTGCTTAACAAGATGTAATTCATTAATATGACGTCATAGGTTACCGTGGCAACAAGAGAGCCATCCAAAAACACCCTATCTTTTGTCTTTAAATGCTTATATCTTAAAAACGAATTCTGTCACAATAATGCGTGCATCTTGTTAAGCAATTATTGGTTTTTCGTTTGGTACCATAATATTAAGTAAAACAGTGTTGTAAAGTTAATCCTTCTATTAAAAAGACATTAAAAGACATTTCCTTGAAACTGTTGAAACCGGTTTGAGCCACCTAAAACGACAGTGAAGTTACAATGTTGTAATACTTTGAGGAAGCAAAACCAATAACTTTGTTTAATTAATTGTATTATTATTTTTTTGTGATTGCAATACAGTGCAGTGACATTACAATACTGTACTACAGTGAGTGAAAAATAACCCACACGAAAACGTAGTTTTAAAACTTAAAAGCAATAACTACTATTGCTTGAGATCACAATGTTGAATGTTACAGTTTCCAAGGATACAATGAAGAGGCAAAGCGTAGTTATACTAAAGGCACGCTAAGCGTTCATGTCCAACATTTTAGACCCACGATTTATGAAATTTGAAATGTCTTAAACCACCAATACCCCAATATCGTTCCCAGACCGAACGGGCAAACAAAAAATGGGGCAGAATTTCTGTTCTTTGAAACCCTATGGAAACGCTTGCTACCTGCTGGCCTTTTTGCTTGTTGTCAGACTCTTCCTGTTGAATTTCGTCCCGTGAGGAGCTGCTTAGGAAGTCACGCTCGAACGAACAGGTCCTACGTCCTGGATTTGGCTCGCCGGCTATGTCTGGCACAAATCGTTGTCCTCTTGACGATGTCAGTCGCACTAGTGCTCAGGCCATATCAAGACGCGAGTTTTCGTCGTGTATCGCTGCAGTAGTACCCAGACTCGTAAAGAAAGGATAAGTGACTTCGTAAGCAACACGCTTGTCTCGTGTCCCCGCTTTTTCCATTCAAATTTTACCTTAAAGTAAAAACCTTCACATACTGAAAAGAAGAAGGGTTGGAATGTCCGAAATGTCCTGCTCTAATGACTGTCAGTAAAAGATGATTGAATATCTGTCTGTGTTTATTGACTGTACAAAGACGCTGATGAAAGTTCCCCCCCCCCCTAATGTTAATGAAGTTCCCAAATCTTAATGAACCTTAAGAAACATATTCATGTTTGTCAACTTCCGTCCGTCGTTACTGAGTTCAATAAACGCCAATGATAATGCTTGTTCGCTTTAATGAAGGTTTCTTTGGGGTTATATTGAACAGCAAAAGGTGTATGTATTATGGAGATATACAAATTCAAAACGCTTGGGTATACGCATTGTTGACCATAGGGGAAATATGCTAATAAGTGTTATCTGACTTTTGCTCGACTTCTGCTTTGAAGAAAGTCAAAATACGTTTATCGAATTTAATTATTAGCTGGTAATTTATAATAAGTATAAGAAATTTTAGAGCAGCTACAGAATTCAGGGCCACACAGGGCCAGCACATGCAAATTAGGCAGTTAGAGATTTTGTAGAACGATGCATAAAGCGTTTAGGAGCTTTGTTATCCGATAATACATATGGAAGTAAGTGGCCCTGCATTCTGTAGTTAAGCCGAAATGTTGAAACTGTAAACAATTGTAAATAGTTTTATTACATTTGTTCAAAATATTGTAACCACATGCCCCTTGGGGAAATCAATTTGCACCTACTAGGTATTATGAGGTATTATGAATTGACGGGGCAAACGTGTATAAATAAAGTTTTACTTATCACTTCCGCATACAAAGAAAAGCAGCAGGGACCTGTTAGCTATAGGAATCTTGCCAGAAGAACAAGCGAAATAAGATAAGATTGACAAAAGTGGTCGAGAGCCTTAGTGTGCAATCTTCTTTAAATCACAAGCAAACCAACTTAAAGCTTTTATCCTCATGACCGAATCACGGACTTAAATGATCATCATTTGTTAATCATTTTCCGTTTCGATTGAATAATCTGACTACCGAGGCGCCCTCAAACGAGAAAACAATGTTGCGCAGCGGAAAGCCTGATTTTTGCGGAAGCAAATATTTCCCCGTTTGTGGCCCTAACAAACATTTATTGCAGAAGCAAAATTTGCTTCCCGGGAGCAAAAACGTTTCTGAATTTGTTCAGAAACATTTTGTTTCCTCAGCAAATGTTTCTTCGTTTAAGCGCCGAGGAAGTATTTCGGAAAACAATGTTTCCGCAACAATTTCCTTGTTTGAGGGGGCCTTTACTGATGATGGACATTATAAAGTCTGATTAAAGTACAACGTTATCGTTTATCAGAAGTACTTCGCCGTACAAGTAGAGTGCGCACTTTCTGTCAAATGTAGCAAATCTTGCAAAGTTGCAAACAAAAGTAGGCTGTATCATGCCCTGCTAATTATTCACGTGTTAACTGAAGTGTGGTTATGTTCACGATTCTTCTGAATACCAAGATCGTTGGTTCATACAAAAGTTGAGGTTCACAATATCGCCAGGTTGGCAATCAGACTTAGTTTGACTACACTATTTTATTTTTAATAAGAACGTCTAATGTTGGAGCCGAGGCTGAACGTTCTTATATATTTTTCCGATGTGAGGCTGAAAAACGTTCTTAAGATGTTCTTAAATTTACATCAGACTTTGTTTCACCTAAATATTTTGATGGTGCTGAAGTTCCTTGGAACGATTATGAATAAGAACTGCTCATTATTGCTGAGAAACTGAGATGTGTATCATGCAATAAGAAAACCAATATTATGTTATACAAAATATGCCCTTAAGCATTTGAGTTAATTTACATTTCTACATTTTTACGCTTTCATTTAAAATACCGTGAAATGAGCAAAATAAAACCGGCGCTCTTATTGATCGACTCCCAGCCTGTGAGGAATGTTCTTAATACATTTTTAAAATTTTGGTTAATCTCAGCCTCAAAACGTTCTTATAAAAAAAATTAAAAGAGTGTACTGTGGAGTTTAGCTTGAAAAGTTACAGTTCAAAGACCCAACGACTTTACTGTCTAGTGTCTTCATCTGCAGTGGTGCAAGGTATCACAAAAGTCCTTTTTTATATGCTCACGAATTTGGTAATTATAAAATAGGAAAGGTTACGCCGTTGATTGTAATTAGCTTCTTTTTCTTTTGAAGAAGAGATTTGCACGTCACATTGCACCGTTGTGATCTTTGTCTTTAGAGATTGGTTGCTTCAATTCATCGGTAATTGAAAGGAGATTTTGTTCATTTGACTAAGCTTGTTAGAAGAATAGGGTTAGGGTCCGGAAATTTCTATGCCCAGTTCAGTTTGTCTAAGGATTGTATTGAAAGCTCAAACAATCATATTAAAACTTCTTAGAAGTAATTAATGAGATTGATTTATGCACTCACCTCTTTTCTATGAGCCTTGCTACAAAGTTTGCTAGGAGAATTCCGACCAAGAGTTGCTCTCTCACAGGAAGAAGCCACACACACAGGGATACAAGTCTAGTATCTCTAGTAAAACTTGACTGAAGACGAAGATATTGACTTGAATAAAACGTGAACCAGAAAGCCGACTACAAGTAGGCTCTGAAGGACAAGCTCATCAGATTAGTTGCCAGTCCTTTTCTTCAGATGATATATTGCAAAATTACCTAAAAATAGGATTCGGTGAGCAATGAAATGCAACCAAGCACCTACTTTAATTGCAGTCACAAGGACGCGATATTGATGGACCGTAGCATGAATCAGCAGCTGCTTTATTTTTGAAATGAAGAGTTATTGAAGACTCAGCTCTATCGTCTTTAGGGCCAGTGTTCTTTTTATTCATTTATTGCGAGCGACCAAAAGGAGACGGCAATTCTTATCTCAACATTGCTATTACGCATGCGTGGCATGTTCATACCAAGCTTCTGGCCGATTTTTTGCACACTCCTGTGTTCTCGACAGCTTTGTTCGCATTGTGATCACGAGCCTTCGATCACGTGAAGAATTCGGGGTAAATCCACCTTTGGACCAAAGGAAGGTCACGTTTGATTGAAGCTTGGAAGAAAGCGTTGAGCAAAGCTTTGTTTTACTGTAATCTAGACCACTAGAGCGTCAGCTTATACTTAATATTATTTGTTACTATTGCTTAATATACTTAGACACTCGTTCTGAAGACCTTTTGCGTTTGAGGAGAAAGCATTCTAATCGTGTCAGTCCCGCGGGATGTCCCTTGGGTATCGATCGCGATGCCATACGATTTCAGCGTTTGGACGCCATATTGTTGTGGCACAAATAACACATCTCCTGTTGGAATGGGTTATTAACACCGGGATGGGTGACCGTCCAGCTGTATACGCTGGGGAGTCACGTTGTTTGGCTTTCCCTTTTTACGGCAGTTACAGAGCTTGGTTTTAGCGGCGAGTGTCCCTTAAACGACCAATGTCTGACTTCTGGTGTAGTTTATCAGGCAAAGATTAGAAGAGAGGACAATGACAAATTTGAAAAATACGTAGGTCTGACGGCAGATGAATTTAAGACACGAAATCATAAAACATCGAAAATAAGACCTATAGAAATTCAACTGAACTCAGCAAACACGTATGGTCGCTAAAAGATAACAACATAGAGCATGAAATTACATGGCAAATTGTTTGCCGCGCTAAACCATACAGCAGTTCAACTAAACGTTGTAATTTATGCTTGAGCGAGAAATTTGTCATTATCTGTGAACCGGAGCGCTGTACATTGAACAAAAGAAACGAGTTAGTATCATCATGCAGGCACCGAGCGAAGGCGCTACAACAGAACAATTAGCTTAGCACCTAAGCACCAACATGTATGCAAATTTATGTAGTGTTTGTGATATATATAAAAATAAGTGCACAGCAGTGTCAATAAAACTCCTGAAGAGTGAGGCTTCAAGCCTTACGAAACAGGCCTGTAGGGCAATTACCGTGTAGCTACGTTTTAATTCTCACAGCCCTCTATAGTTACGCTCTACATGTACCTTGTATTGAGCACTCTAACTGAGCACTCTAACTCTAAAGTCAAGAACGAAAAATTCTTGATTTTTCTTCGCCCGATTTTTTTCCTTGGCCGTTTAGACTTTTTCCCGCCCCCACTAACTGCCCCTTGGTCTCCGAGGATGGGGTTAGAAACGGGAGCTCCGCTTCTAGCCTTGGCTAAATCTATATATTATGTTACGTACGATAGCATTCCACAATATTGGGCCTCAACGGGCTGTGGCATTTTTTCCGTGGTTCGTGCCAAAACACGCGACCGTTAGTAAATCTTTGCCCGCAGACTATGTCCCGAATCTTGCTTGATTACAGCTGTGTCCGAAAGCTCCTGCGGTAGTCTATGGTGAAATACTTTATGCATAAGTTTTATTAAGGCAATCTTATAGCGGATGCCAACAGGCATCTTCGAGCACATGTGATGATCTCATATCCTTAGGTAAATTCTTGCCACCTTACAATGGAGTCTTTCGAAGGAATCAAAAAGATTTGCTTTTGAGCAGGAGTCCTAAAGAAAAAGACCTCTTTTATTTAGGGATTAGACTGATGTTTAGAGGCTCTCCTAGTTTTTGTATTAATGTACTTGAACTGAAACTATTAAAGTAAAGTAAAGGTCATAAGTTATCGATGGCAATAAAACTTTAAAATAGAAATTAATGAGGACGTCTTTTAGTAAATATCTAGACCTTCTTATTAGATCAATTTTCTTAGCAAAACTCTTCGTAGTGTCGTAAGATCTAGCATGTGTGGAATCCCAAGTAAGTTTGTCATCGAATGTCCTACCTATAGCCGAGATTTATTGACCCACAAAATGATATCAGTGCCCATGCGAATCGACTTCATTGGGCCTGTAGCACGAGTTTTATTAATTAGCATAGGCTCGCTTTTTTCGGGACGGGGAGTAAGACACCAATTGTACAACTTGTTTTAAGGCTTCACTCAACTGAATTACCGCTTCATCTGTAGTTGGTTTGATACAATAAACAGTTGTGTTGTAAATGGTTTGAGCCCAGGAGTCATATCATAATTAAGTAAAGTACGATCGTCCTGGTGAGTGTAGTCCTGAGAAGGTCTGTTTGAGATTACCTTGACTGACGTTTCGACAACCTGAGCGAAAGTCATCTTCAGAATCAAGTGATTTGTGTAGCGTCAGTAGATACTATAAGAACTCCGGTCGTAGATGTCATTGGTCAACTTATTCGTGATGTTATTGGTCGACTATTAGTTGAGCCTAGATGTAATTGGCTGGAATGACTAAACAGTGATTGGTGCGTTTCGATCCGTCCATAGGTTCTAAGGTCTGAAAGTGTATCGTAGAATACATTAGGCAGTCCCAGAATCGACTGAGACTCTGCTGCATGTGTTACCTACAGCACTAACAACTACCAACTCTGAAGATGACCTCCGCTCAGGAAAACACTCACCCGAACGATTGTACTTTACTTAATTATAAAGAGTAGTGTCATTAGCATATAAGTAGACTGAGCCTGAAATCACACTTTCAGGTAGATTGTTAGTAAACAAAGAAAATAGTGTTGGGCTGAGCACCGATGCTTGTGGTATACCAAGCGATAATGGCAGTGTACCAAAAGCGCTTCCGTTAAAGATTGTATACTGATATCTCTCTTTCAAATAATCGGCAACCCAAACCAGTTCTTGGTCGCAAATACCAAAAGTTTTGTGTAATTTTTCCAATAAAACCTAATGGGGGACACTATCAAAGGCTTAAAGAAAATCCTGGAAGGGTACTGCCACTGTTAGACCCATACCAATGACTTTTCGCTATGTTTCAGTTAGGTGAACTAGAAGTAATTCAGTCAAATGCCACGATCGGTAAGCCCATTGCATGTCTGTCTGAGGTTAACCTGTGTTCCGTAAAAATATGGTGTACGAGAGAGTCATTTACCACCGATTCCAAGATTTTGCTGGGGATACTGAACAACGATATAGGTCTGTAATTTCCAACTGCCGTCTCGTCTTCTTTTTTAAAGATCGGTTTGAGCTTAGCTGTTTTCCAAATTGGATAGAGACTTTGATTCAATGCTAGTAATGAATAGGGGCGAGTCCTGCGAGTATTAGCAACTTAGGGGAAAGTTCGTCTGGGCCAGGTGACTTGTCGGCTTTTAGCGCACTGATTTTCCTGCATACTCTCTGACAAGAGACTTTAAATTGGATTAACAATGGCTGTGGATTTCCTTCGTGTCTGAAACATTAGCCCTCTTGCTATATCGGTAGGTGGTGTCGGTAATCGGGCTGCGATTTTTTTGCCAATCACGGTCAGCAAAAAACAAGTTCATAAGCCCAGCGTTTTCATTCTTTCAAGGGACCAATAGGTCAGGTCTACTTGCCTTTGAGCTGGTCCCAAAATATGCAACTGTATTGAAATCACTCGTCGATGACAAAACAGGAATCGAACGCACCTCACTAATCTTTGATTTCTTCTAGTACTCAGGCGCGCGGAAAACGAGGCTAGAAGAAATAAAGCAGAAAGTTCAACTGTCACAAATGACTGGCGTTCGTCAAAAAACAAAAATAAATCTTAACTTTCTTCAAGTTTATTTAACATAAACGACATGAAAAACTAACTGAGAATGTTGCATAAAAATTTCAAATTTAGCGGGCCGCACGACTTAATTAGCCAATCATAGCGCGCGTACTATCTGAGTGACAATAAACCTTTAAAAGAAATTCCTTCCAGAGCATGTGCGTTTAATGATGGAGAACGGTTGAAAGATTAATAATACGGTGGCCCACAACTCTCACATCAAGGCAAAATGCTCACAAGGCGTCTTCAGTCACCTCCAGCCAACGGTGCAAGACGACTATACTGTAACTTAAAACAAAAGAGAAGGAACATTCTTGACTAATGCTGTTTGAGACTAGAGAGATTAAAGATAACCTCCTTCTCGTACCCAGAGTCCGCTTTTCTTTTGGTAAGCACCAAGAAGACGGAGTTCGGTAACAACCAAAGCGGGAAGTCCGTGAACCACGAATTACCAGCTCTTTTACGCTTTCTCAGAAATTTGAAACAATAGCGGTTGTCAACGGTTAGAACGTTATACCACTACCCCGACTGCGCGTATTTTTGGCTGTGGCCATGGTGCTGACCAAACGAAAAGCGTACTCGTGGGACTAGAATGAGATAACCTTTATCGAGTATGCAATGACACCTAATACTACCTAATACAGGAAAAATGATTGACCTTGTAACCCCTTTCTGCTACCCGAGGGGGTCATTACATTACACTCAGGAAACCATTAGCTGGGCTCCTAGTGATGAAACAACAGGTCAATTCCTCGCTCGGTTGTGACTTATTTCGAGGTTACCTTTGCTACGTTTTGAAGAACAGAGATCGTGGTTAAAGAAACAGAAATCGGTCTCCAAGGCACTCGGTTAAGTTGCATATATTAATACTTGGCTTAAGGTGATTCCCTGGTATCCTGTTCTGCGCATAACGCACCGTAGGCCACGTTCGTATTCAGGCACGGCTAAGCGGCTTTATGGTCAAATCTCACCCGCTCAGTTCTGTTTTCAAGTTCAAGTTTATTATTTTACGCTGTGTACAGAGAAGAAACAACTCAATATAACATAGTTTACAATAATGGAGAAAATACTGACAGAAATTAGCTAGAAAATATATATATTTAATGGTGTACAGTGACCAAAGTAGCCAATCAGCTTTCGAGTTGGACACTGTAATGTGAGATATAAATTGGCGTTGGCCGCATGTTAAATATATTTGAAATTGATAGCTACACTAAAGACGACTAGGATATTATTATTGTAAGAGAAGACATACATAAATACTACTTATTACGCAGCATCATCTATGGTCAATTTTGAGTACTCAATAAGAATCTTTTATACTTCTTTTTGAAGAGCATGTATGGAAATCTTTTAAATTCTAGTGGGACAGATTCCCAGATTTTGATTGCGGAGAATTTAAATGTAGATATACCATATTTGGTACGTACTGATGGCTTAAAGAAGTTTTTATTAGCAGCATACCTGGTGTTATATGAGTGAATCTCTGATGCAGGTATAATAATATTCAGAGCCCGGTTGTTCGAAAGCCGATTAACCCTAATCCCAGATTAAAAATTAACCAAGGAAATTATTTCTCTATTCCCAATTGTTGTTCGAAGCTGATAATCAGCAAAACTTTACATTAGAAGAAGTCAATCTTAGAAAACAAAAATAAGCAAAAGAAACTTTCACCGAAAAGTTGCAAATATGAAACTAAAGTTAACGCTAATCCTGTATTAAGCTAATCGGCTTTCAAAAAACCGGGCACAGTAGTACAGCTGGGGTGTTACTTTTGTCATTTTTAAATTTGTATATAAAAAGTGATACCTTTAATCTGTAGATATTTTCAAATTTCAAGGTTCCAAGAAGATTATAATAGGAGTTGACATGTTCTCTGCCGTGAGTAAAGAGCATGCTTCGTATTCTGCTTAGTGCAGATTTCATTTCATCTCGTCTTGTAAGCTGTGCCCCAGCTAGCAAGACTGTAGTTTAAATATGGATAAATAAGAGTATAATACAACTGTTTGAGCATATGAAAATCAAGACAATTTCTTAGCTTGTTAATTATACCTACATTCTTTGCTAGTTTATTATTTACATGTTGAATTTGGGGTTCTCACTGTAAATGCTCATCAAGGTATATACTCCTAGATACTTAATATAGCTTTTACGATGAATATTGTGAATATTTAAATGTATTTTTTTCTTTGATAATGTTATTAACATATAATTGGTTTTCTTAAAATATACAGATAACTTCTTAATAGCACAGTATTTTAAAACTAACTTAATCTCTTCATTCATTGTAAATTCAACCTTGTTTGGATTACTACCAGTAAAGAAAATATTCGTATCATCTGCAAATATTCTAAAAGAAAGCTTCTCAGATGAGTTTGGTAAGTCATTAATGTAAAGCAAGAATAATAGTGGCCCAAGAGTTGAACCCTGGGGAACTCCACATGTAATAGTTTCCATACTGGATTCAATTTCATCAATTTTTACAAATTGAGTCCGATTGCATAAGTAACTTTGAAACCATTTACATGGAGTTCCACGGATTCCATAAATATATAGAGCCCAGCAATAAAGAGCAAAACAAGAAACGTTTTAGACTCTCGCAAAACAAAAAGTCAAGTGATAGCCTTGATGATTCTAAAGTTTCATTTCAGTCCGAGAGTGAAAGTGAAACCGCGCTATCGGGGAGACGTGTTGTCGAGGGGTCGAGCTTGGTTTGCTTTCTGACGGTTTTTAACCTCTCTCTTTTGGCATAATTTTATTCTCTTACTCCTCCTGAATGGATAGGTATATATATGAATACAGATGACAGAAAACATTAAGAAGGTGTGTTGAGATGCGTAAGACAGAGCTTTAGGGAAGGTATAGGTGTTTTAATTTCTTTTTCGGGAGGATTGATAGCAGTATGCTGCTTTAAACCAGGTAGAGTACATATTCAACATTGGTAAAACGAGGATCACCAATTAAACCTACGTACAAACGAATTCAACCTGAGAGCGCATTTGACCGACAACGTTTACACTAGCTGTGAAGTGAAAACAGCGGATTATGACAATTTTAAGAAATGATGAAAGAAATTACACAGGCAGCACTTTCTCCTCAGTTATTACTGGGTTGCCCTACGGCAAACCCAGTCGGAAAATAGGTAGATTTCCTCTTTTTTTTTTAGTATTTTTTTCCGTGTCGGTAAAAGTCTTGCCTGTCACTCCCCTGGTAAGTGGTGTCTTTGTGCATAGAGCCTTCTGCGCGTATTTCCTTAGGATCGAGAGGGTAGTGGAACTGCGTAGATTTCTCTGGTGGACACAGTAGAATCATTAACTTAGCCTGCAATGGCGTCGAAAGTTATGTAACGCGAATGGCGTTTTAGTGGATCCTTAAACAAAATATACCCTTATGGAGCTCAATAATGGAAAGTCAGTTGGATAAACTAGGCAGGAATCTCAAAAGCGACGAGTACTGGACTTCGACAACAATCTATCGCCCGTCGAGACGAAATCAAAGTGAGCTGTATTTACCTGAAGTACATGGTAATTTGACACGATTGAGTTTCTTGTCTTCACGCACGCAATGAAATAGGAAGAGGTTTTCGCCTCTAATAGCAAATATGTTGTTTGTTTCAATAATTTTTTCACTGGAAAAGGATTCTGTGGTATTTTCTGCCTTTGTGAATTATAATATCATGTTGTGTATTGAATTTTCGAGCTTAAGGTTGAAATGTGATATGGGAGAAGTTTTTTAGTATTGCTCTGTAAGCAGGAAGGGTTCACAGCTGGCCTGTTGGAAGCGTGCTTGAGTTTCAACAAAATGAGCCCCAAAATCAGTGAAAAATTGTGACACAGTTGGATAATAAAGTAGCTGCTATTTCCAAAATGATGGAATTACCTGGTTAGAATAAATAACGTCGTACGCGTCTTGGAGATTAAATTTTGACTTTGCATAAACAAGACTTGGGCGATTGTGATCTTTGTTTTGACTTCGCTCATTTCATTGTCAAACTTTAAAACACTTGACAGAAAAAGAAACTTACAAAAACCCGGTATCCTGCCATCATTTGACACAGATACTTCACTGTTTGGCGAGTAAACATGCCGCGGTAACTTCATCACGGCGCCCGCTGAATTCCGGCGATGTCACTTTCGATTTTGCGATTTATTTGTGCTGCCAAAACGTACAATAACAAAATTGAACGTTGCAAAAATCCCCCAAAATGTTTGTCGCTGATCGTAACTGTTTATATTCCATATTCACGGTTCAAAATAAATGTTGTTTTCATGTCGTAAATATGTTATTCTAGAGCGATCGTCCTGGAAACTTCCTTGTGCTCTTTCTAAAAGCTGTGTATCAATATTTATTTACTTTTGCATCAATATTTGTTTTTGCATAAAGCAAGCTAACAAAATCTGTACCTTGCTGAGTTCGCATTTGTTAGCGTTAATAGTATTTTCGGTCCGATGTTTTTGTTTTATGAGGGGTATATTATTTTGGTCTCCCATCCAAACACTAACCCCGCCCAACAGGGCTTAACTTCAGTGAACTTCGGTATTACAAAGCTGTCAGATGCTCAGAGGGCACGCTTAAACCTGTGGTCAAGATAAGTTTATCAACATGTCAGCCCGGATGCCAATGCTTCTCACTTTCCATTTATTTTCTTCAATCTTTCTGGGTTCAGTACTTTGCTAGTAACCACATGTCTTCTCAGACTATTTACCCAAGACTTCTACCATGGCACTACAATGATAGACAATACCAAAACAATATCGTGCACTGTTAGAGCTACATATTACGCAAGGACTGATCTGTTTCGTCGTACGAACGTGTGAGGACCTGTGAGCCAAAGGGCCTCGTCTGGTATGACTTCTTAATGACCCCCCAACTTAAAAAAAATTGTCTGGAACGGTGCACGTACCACAGGCAACCCAGTGTACCCTCACGGAGGGTCTAGTTTTAAGATGCTAAGTGTTGATTCGGCCGGGGTTCGAACCCGTGACCTCTCGCCTGATAGACCGATGCTCAACCAACTGAGCCACCGATGCGTGGTAATGCTACTTCATGTCAGGTTTGGAAGAATCTGTGGAGCCAATTTTAGGGTGCTCGCAGTCTCTTCTGCGTTAGTCGAACCGCCCGCTTTGGTCACGCAATCTTTGGTCAATCAGCATTCTCCCCTCGGCTCGCTTGCGTGACCAAAGCTGGCGGTTCTACTAACTCAGAAGGGAGGAGTGCGAGCAGTCTGTTCCAATTTAGGAACTTTGACTTTTCTGAGTGAAGTTGTTGACTCTTTTCGTCGGCTGTCGGTACTTCTTTCAGGACGGTGCCTACTAGGCATACGGTTTATGATTATGCAGCAAATGTAGATCTTAACAATTGTTATTGATATGCAAAAAGAAAATTGGGGGTAACCACGCATTTTTTAAAGATAATTGATGAATAATATTTGTAAAAGGCTTTAAAATACAAAGCAATGTACGGCGTTTTTTCTCAAATTGAAACTTAACTATCTCTCAAAAATGCATGGCTACCCCCAATTTTCTGTTTGGATACCAAGAGTACTTACTAAGATATAGTTTCTCCGGATAGTTTTAAACCGCGCAAAAATATCACTGTATTGATAAGCATCACCGATAGGAAACCAGAGTATATTGAGATGCGCAGAAAGTATGCGCAATAACAATAGTAACTAAGGATTACTATAACGTCGCGTATTTTCAGAAGTTGAAGAAATTGCACGACTCGGGCAATATCTGCAGCTTCTGGAAATTCAAGAGATATTAATCCTTAATTTTACGATCATGCATGTCTTTTAATATTAGATTTTCTTTTACTGGGAAGGTCAAAAACAAACGCTGTTGCACAATTTCAGTCATTTCAGTGTTCTGTTAGCGTCAATAAAGGGTAAAACGTACGAATCAACCGAGTGAAATTTTATTTCAGTTTACAACAACGCCAAAGCAATGAAACCAGCCCTGCTAAATTAATTTTTCTGGCAGGCTTTAAAAATATACATGACTGGAGATTAATTAGGGAAATCAAATTCCCATACAAAGATTACTCTCCAATATTTTTAAACACACTAAAAGAATAAGATCTAGAATTAAAATTAAGAGGCAAACCAAAACTAACCTAAATGAAATGAGTACTTAGAGCGAGTTTCAATCGAGTGTCGTAAAACCAAGACTAAAATAATTACTTTTGCCAATCAAAAAGGAGGGAGACAATCCAGTTTTCGAAGTAATTACACTTAGCCGATACAAAGCGCGGAAAAATGTGCACGCGCCCAGTCACGATTGGTTTTGGTTTCACTTCTGATTGATTGAAAAAGTGGTTCGAGAACTTTGAATGAATCAGTGAGTTAAGTAATGAAAAACCCAAGCGATTCGCTAATTACTTTCGACACTCAATTGAAAACCGCTCTAACACTCACACATTGGCACGCCTGACATTTTACATTTGATACAAGTGATCTAAAAGACAGGAAACCCATTCAAACCGAAAGTACCTCCAATCGTTGAGTAAAATCGTCTGGATGTTAGCCCGAGGAAAATCTTTAAGTGTCACTCTCAGCAGTGAGTGGTTTAAAACTGACTTATGAAGGGAGTTCATATCGTTCGATGGGATTCCGTTCCGGTCTGTGATGTAATAATGATTAGAAAATGAAAATGTATAATAATTTGTACGGGTCTTTTTAGGCCTTATCTTAAAATTACGGTTTTTTGTGTTTTCGTTGATACATTTAAGTAAAAAAAACTAATGACTCTATCACAGTATTAAGAAAAAAAAAAAGATCTTATACATTTGCACTAGGCAAATAAACTTCCTTCGTAACTCCAGCGATGGCCAGTTTAGGACCTCATACCTTTTCTCGTATGTTCTCTCTGATCCGCAAGAAACTCGAGTAGCTCGCCTTTTGAATCGACTCCATACTACTGATATGCTTAACTAAATAAGGATTACAGACCTGACAGGCATATTCTAGTATCGGATACCTTAACTCCCACGGAATTGTTTAGACGAAAACTTCGCCGTATCAAACCTAGAACCCTATTAGCTTTTCCGCAGTTCTAATCTTTGTGGTAATCCCAAGAAAGAGAAGATTTGAGCCAGATAGCAAGATGCTTGTGGTGATCGACTACGATTAAGGGCTTCTGTGACAACCAGTAGTCATGATAGCATGGGTCATTTGATTTTGATATTTGCAGAACCTTGAACTTTTAAGACTTCATAGTAACAAGCCAGGAATTACACCAATCATAGGCACCATGGATATCACCTTGAAGTTCTTCACAATCGGACTCAGTAACTTTCCGATACAGGATAGTGTCGCCAGCAAAGAGGTCGCAGTTACAGTTAATTGCCAAGGTCGGGAAAGTCGTTGATAGAAACAAGAAACAGCAGGGGGCCTCAAATACTTCCCTGACTCCTGACACCAGACCAGCAAGATGAATGGCCATTAATTACCGTTCTCTGTTTTCTGGTAGTCAACAAATGTGAAGTCCAATCTAATAGTTGACTGTTGATTCTGTATTGCTAAAGTTTTGATAGCTGGTGTAGGTGGGTGACCTTATCAAAGGCCATTGCAGGCGGATCTATGATACCTTTATCCACCAAACCTTCGCTTATCGAGAGTAATAAACCGGTCGTGCTGGAGCAGTTGAGTTCACATGAGCAAGATGTTCTGAAACCATGTTGATGATCGCTTAATAACTGATAATCAGAAAGAAATCTTATTATGTGTACGTGTATTGAAGCCGCTGGAGTTACAAAGGAAGCTTGGCAAAAAATGCACACTTGCACACTAGTCGAACGCATAAAAGGACGATATAACATGATCTCACTCACCCTTGCTCCACTAAAATGCTCACCCATCTGAGATATTAAGCCAGCTAGCAATTGCGAGTTTGATAATGATAATGATAATGATAATGATAATGATACATCTTATGCATGTTGAAACAGAAGATCAAGGCAGGTGAAGTTAAGATCAAAAGATACGACGAGAGATGTCAACAGTTCAAACAGAACCACCTGTTTAGAACCAATCAGAAGCTGTTCTACAAAACACTAGATGGAAAGAAACGAGGAGAAACGGTGTTACCTGATCCTACAGAAGCAACCTCCTTCTGGAGCAAGATCTGGTCGGAGCGAAGGATGCCCAGGCCAGCAACTACCGCCCTATTGCCTGCCTTCTCATAATGTGGAAGCTCTTGAGTCTTGAAAGGAGTTTTGGAAGAGAAGTTATACCACCACTTGGAAAGGAATGGACTGCTAACAGATGAACAAAAGGGGTGCAGGAAGGGATCCCGAGGAACTAAAGATCAATTTCTTGTAGACAAGGCAATACTGAAGAATTGCCGGAGAAGGTTGACAAACTTGTCAATGGCTTGGATAGACCACAAGAAGGCATATGATATGGTGCCGCATTCATGGGTCCTGAAATGCCTGGCGATGGTTGGGGCTGCCAAGAAAATGATCTCTAGAATCAGCAACAGCATGGTGAACTGGAAGACAATATTGATATCAGGAGGAATGGCTCTCGGGAAGGTGGACATTAGGAGAGGAATTTTTCAAGGTGACTCCTTGTCACCACTACTGATTATAGTGATCATGTTACCATTGACCCTAGTACTACGAAAAATTAGAGCTGGATACAAACTGGCAAAGGACATGAGGCCCATTAACCACCTACTATTCATGGATGATCTGATCACAAGCTGTACGGAGCTAGCAAAGATCAACTAGACTCACTTGTTCAAGTAGTAAGGATCTTCTCGCAAGACATTAAGATGTCTTTTGGGCTAGACAAGTGTGTGGAAATGAGAAAGGGAAGACAAGTTGGCAGTAGTGGAATGAAACTACCCGACGACCAGCATATCGGGGAAATAGAGGAGGAAGGCTACAAATACCTTGGCATCTTACAATTTGACCAGACTCTCAACACTAAGATGAAAGGCAAAATAACATCGGAGTATATCAGAAGAGACAGGAAGTTGTGTAGATCAAAACTCAATAGAGGAAATTTGATCGATGGCATCAATACCTGGGCTGTAGGTGGTGTAGTACGCTTCAGTGCGGGGATTGTGGACTGGACAATGGAGGAGGTAGCCAATATGGATGGAAGAACTAGGAAGATCTTGTCATTGAATGGCTGTCTGCACACCAGGAGTAATGTTGCGAGGCTGTACGTACCTGCCGAGAAAGGAAGGGGGAAGAGGACTGATCGGCATCGAGGAGTGTGTAAGAAGGGAGAGCAAATCCCCTCATGGCTACCTAAGAGAGAGCACAGGGTGGATGCTTCAAGACACGTTGAAGGGGAAAGTGATTGTTGAAGAAGAGAGTCTGCAGGACTATGAGAGTAGGAGGAAAGACGAGAAAGTTAAAAACTGGAAGGAGAAAGGAAAGCCCTACATGGTGTGTTTGTCCAACAAATATCAGATGAAGATGGAGAGGAGTCTTGGAGATGGCTCAGGAATTGATTCTTAAAAAAGGAGGCAGAAGGTTTGATTCTTGCTGCACAGGAACAAGCTTTAAGAACAAACTCGATCAAGTACAGCATAGATAAGACCTCAGAGACACCACTGTGTAGATTGTGTGGAGATGACACTGAAACAGTGCGACACATTGTCAGTGGATGCAAGAAGCTTGCCCAGAGAGAGTATTATAGGAAAGTGGCCCTGCGGGTACACTGAGAGATGTGCAGGAAGTATGGAATACAGTATAATGACAAGTGGTATGACCATCAACCCTTGCCAACCGCAGAAATGGAGAAGTGAGGATTACCTGGGGCATGACTATCTACACAGACAAAGTGCTGAAACATAATCCACCAGATAGTACTCTAGTGCATAAAGACACACGGAAATGGACACTTTTTGACATAGCTGTACCAGTAGACTAGAACATCACCAGAACTGAAGAGGAGAAGGTTGAAAAGTACCAGTAACTAGCATTTGAAATCAGAAGGCTTCATAGAGCCTCCAAAGTCACAATAATACCTATCGTTATTGGTGCTCTTGGGAGCATATCAAAAGTGCAAAGACCTGGTTTCGCAAGCTAGATGTACCTGACTTCATTGGAAGTATACAATTATCGGCCATCCTTGGAACTGCTCACCTGTTGCGGAAAATGTTGTGTTTCTAAGCTACGGGAAGTTGCTGAGACACAATAAACATTACCCAGTAGAACACCCGACAACTAGAGAGAATTTTATTTAAGATTCAAGGTTATTTTAGCCGAGCACGAGCACTCTACTGATTGATATATTGATTGACTACAAATCACCTGAAATCAGAACAAATCAAATCAAATCAAAACTAATCGTTACTCTGGGCTTAATTTAGGCTTGAAAAAGAGTTTCTTGAATTCATCTGAGTGCGTATTTAACCTAGGTAAAATGAGGATCATCAATTTAACGTAGGTAAAAACGGATTCAACCTGAGAACGGATTTTGCTGACAACATTTACACTATCACTTTGTAATTTAATGATGAAAATGAGGTGACGTGGCTATGTCATCCAAACGAGCTGGCGCCATAACAACACGATACAATGCATTTAATGAACGTTTAATGCTGATGAATTTACTGCGGATAAATTAAGTTTTACCTTACCTTTCCTATGAACGTATCATAGTCGCACTGTATCGAACATAGGCCTCTTTCATAATGGCAGCCAAATAAAACATTCTTTTTTTTTCATTCTAATAAGCCTTTCTAGCCTTGTTACAATGAAGCAAATTTCAAAAGAATATTTGTTTCAAAATGAGGGCAGGGCAATTAACATAAATACAAAATAATGTAACGGGGGTCGCCATTTATGAAAGTGGTCAACGGCAGCTAATGCAGCGAGGAATGATTGGTCTTTTTGACCCCCTCCGCCCTAATACTACCTAATACAGGGGAAATAATTGACCTTGTAAACCCTTGCCCCTACCTGAGAAACTCCTGCTGATGACAAAAACAAGGCCTCGGTTGTTCAAAAGATGGTTAACGCTATCCAGCGGATAAATCACTATCCAGCAGATAAACACTAGCAAACCTAATTGAGTTATCCGGTGGATAGTGATTCATTCACAGATAGCGCTATCCAGCCTTCGAACAACTGGGGCCAGGTCTATTCTTTGCTCGGTTGTGGCTTATTGCGATGTTACCTTTGGTACTTTTAGAGAACAGAGATCGTCGTTTAATTAAAGGAACAGAAGCCGGTCTCGAAGGCACTTTGTTAAGTCCCACGTGATACTTGGTTTAAGAGTGAAAGGTAAAACGTGTTCTGCCTGTCGGCGCTACTTGGTATTACCTTGCAGATTTGCAGAAAACTTCAACGGCCCATTTCAATGAGCACTCCATACAACTCAATTCCGGTGAGAAAAATGTTTAATGTACCCGAAGAGTTCTTGTCCGTCTGAAAAATTCTGAAGTACCGAAAGGCGCCCAGTTCTCCATCGACCGACCACGTGCAAGAGTAGGGATTACCCTTAAGCCCGTTATCATTTTTATGTTCTTTCAGTGTTTTCCAGCCTTCCCCATCAAGCGAGCCCTCAAGCCGCCAGTTCAGGATATATGACTCGCGATCGTTCCGCCTACGACTTAAGGTGTAGTGTGTGGGGTTCAAGACGTAGTTATCGGTTAACTGCACGCACCACCAGGAGTTTTCTTCGTTTTTAGTTCCACTTACGCCTCCTCCCCTGTTTTCTAACAGATCTGTCGCCTTTCCTCGATAATCAGAGGATCTGGTTGCGATTATTCGCGTTGGTGATCCGTCAGTGCTTCCAGGGTTTACCCAAGTCCTCTTACCGAAATTTGTTGCGAAGGTGAAGACAACTCCACGTTTTTCCAACCCCGCCTTGTAGTTTAGAACCCCTGTATCAATAGACAAGTAAAAAACATAAAGATATAAAGTACTTCTCAACTTCCTTTGCGCGCTACTTCGCACGATTGAAAGACGTCTCTTAGTTTCACTCACAAGCCCAGAGGTCTTTTTCCTTAATAGAAGCAAGAAAATGTTTGCAAGAGAATAGAGCTTGAAAGAAAGAGAGAAGTGATGATCGCACTTATCTAGACAATTTAATCAATTGTCTTCTATAGACACCTGAAAACTTCAGGCATCTTGAAAGAGATTCGCATATGGCATGGATTCGAATCCCGTTCATGCATACAATCATTTATTTCATTCAGAATACAGCTTTGTTCACCCAGGATTTGCTGCCGTGGACACCAAGGTGTTTGAACTCATGTCAAGACTTATTCGGACAAGACGCCCATTTAAAAAATTGACAATGAATTTAAGGTGCTTGGCTGAATACAGTTTTTCCGCGGTCAGTAGTATTTATTAAAGGCCGGCACGGATTTTGCAAAACAAAACAAATCTGGCTAGTATGGAGACAAAATTTGGAAATGCGGTGTAAACTCGCTTTCGTTACGTAAACGTCGTGTTGCTTTAGAAGTGAAAATCCTTCGCATGCGCATTCGCTGAAAAACTTGTGACCAACAGATGTTGGCTGTTTTGGCAAATTTCTCGCAAACCCGTCATTAGATTTTGCAGAAATTTGAAAGTAGGTTAGTT
>JALIRR010005362.1:20000-25000 GCA_023091755.1 Montipora sp. Colony 1 RG-2022 | reverse complement strand
TAAATTAAGAAGTATTCGCTGGACTGAATAATCATCAGCTGTTCGAGGACTTTTTCGAGTAGTTCTTCGCTATGATTTCAATCGTGAAACAAAAAAGTCGTTTCGGTATGTTTCTCAGTATAATCAGTATCGGTGGATAAAACTGGAAGGAAATTCATTACTTACCAGGTTCAGTGTCCTTAAACAGTTGTCCCGACTGTTAAATAGAGAACGCCCCTTTTTTAGCGAAAAGCTGATTTTGGTCTACGAGGAAAAACACCCAGGTATCCTTCCCAACTTCTCTCTCTTGACTGCAATGATCACTCTTACTTAGAACCGACCAGATATTCATAATTTTAGAGATGAATTTCTTGGTTTACTATTTGGATTTCATAGAAGCTGACAGAAGAGCTTTCGGAAAATTATCCTTCAGTTAACAGTACAGTTCTGTTGACATTTGCAAGACATTATTAAACTCAAATGTCAATAGTACGTTTGGTTTTATTAAAAGGCCAAACCTTGCAAATAACAAGGCATTCTTATTAATTGCAGAACCCGGGCTGCGGCATATTACGGTGCAGAAAACGTTAGGCAATCAAACCTCTTGCGTCCTTCAGTTACACCTTGTCAGAACCAAGTTTAGCATTCCCTGAAGCATTTTCTTCGACATTTTTGGCTGAGCGGTGTAAAATGATTGAAGTAAATCAACGTCGCTACGGGCAAAGTGTCTTTTGTTTGAAATTATAGTAAACAAGATGTACGACAACTAAACCTCCGGAAAAAAAAAATCTGATTTGAAAATTACCTCGACACCTTTACATTACCGACACAAAATTATCAAACGTCGAGCTCCTTTTACTTAAACCAACACAAAAGGCTAGTATTGAAGATTTATTATCAAACCCATTAGGAATCAATTTTACTGAAAAAAAAAAAAAAAATCAAACGTCGTCCGAATCTACGCTCTACCCTCCTTAGCTTAGGTAGCCAGCGCTTTTAAATGAGTGATCAGGTTAAACTTAGATTATCTCCTATGATATTTCAAGGAAACTGTATTTGGTTTGGAGAAAGGCTTCATTGTAAATTGCTTTTGAAAGTAGATCTGATGCAAGTATATTCAGTAAACTAGTCTAAAACGTATTGACCGTCGAAGAAAATTCCAAGTGTGCGACAAATTTCAAAACTGTGAGTTACTAGATAATCGTTCTTCAGGTACGAACACTACAACACCATTTTTGAATCATGTCATATATATCATATCATATCTTTATTTTTTGGCCTCGGATTTTAGAGTTGCTTGATGTAACTAGTATCTCCGAGCATTTACCCTCCCAACCATGATAAACCACAGGCAGACCACAACACCGGGAACTACATGCCCCCGCACTCTTTGTGACGAGTGTGCGGCTTCTTTTACGTCCCACAGGATTATGAACATTGAAGGGTTGTGAGACGGGGCCTACGGTTTATCGTCCTTATCCGAGAAGACTTAAAAGTCTAACCATTTACATTCGTTATAACAAAGGCAGCACTTTCTCCTCAGTTATTTAAAGAACCTGAGTGTTGGTCCGGCAGGAGTAGAACTCAGGACCTTTCGCATGGTAGCCCAGTGATCAACCAACTGAGCCACCGGTGCGCGGAATCTCAAGCAAGCTTCTGTCCAACAATGACTAACTCCTTTTTGCTCATGGAATGGACTGATTTTCATCTTTTGGTTTTCAGGATGACGGATATCATCTCCTTGATGTTCGCTTCGGCCTTGTTTTATACTCTTCAATTAAGTAAATATACACATTCTGATATTCCTTGTTTTGCAATAACGCTTAAGTGGCAGAACTGCGCACGCCTCGACCATAGGTCACACTTATGCGCCAACGATGTACAAACAGATTCCAGGGTTTCTAAAGAAAATTTTGTCTGTTTTGCAAAGTTTTCTCAAGAACCTTTCAAGGACCAAATTATTTGCTATCCTTCCCGCGGGGTCTTTCCAGTCTTTCTACGTGGCCTGTATTAGATCTATATTAACGTACGCGACTCCTGTTTTCTATTATGCATTACCTATATATTTGCAGCAGGAGTTAGAGCGCGTTCAAAAAAGAGCTTTTTCTATTATAAGCTTAGGCTAAGACTATCACGATGTTTTAGAGGCAGCCGGCATTTCACCGATCATGGCTTATATCGACGACAGCTGCAGCAATCTAATACCTTTATGATGTCCTCCACCATTAAATATAACAACAATAGTTAATTAACGACCGTTTCCCAGAAACCTATGTAGATAATGTAAATATAGCTTTTAAATATAGAAAGGGTTTTAGCTCATAGATTTTTAAATTGTTTTATAATTTTGAATATTCTTATATAGGTTATCTAATATATTTATTTAATTACATTATTGTAATATACGCAATTCAGCCGCAAGGCTGCTAGGTATATTTAAATAAACTATCTATCTAGAGATAGTTTCATACCCTTGAATACGAAAATGTCTTTTTTCTGTCTTGCGCTCCGCAGGTGTCCCAGCTGGTGGAGTTATGTCTCAGGTAATTTCAATGAAGATTGTGTTGCAAATGATAAACTGTCGTGTTGTAAGCCAAGGACCAGGCTCCCTATCAGAGAATAGATCTGCCGGAGCTGATGATGGGGGAAGTAGAAGTGCACAGGGGTCCGAGCTGGAGACAGGGAACTGAAGGAAGGGGATAGGGTCCCTTTACTTTTTTCTTAGTGCGTGAGCGGGCGGAATTCAACAAATCCTGCAATCTGATTGGTTCCAGGAGCGGACGGAATTTTCTCATCCGGCCCGCTCACGGCGGGCGGAATCCTAGCCTTGGTTGCGTGAGCTTGTGTGATGACCTTAAATTTCCATTTTTTTTGACACCGAGTCCGTTTACATACAGAAGTTACTTTTTATTAGACAAGAGGTTTAGAAATAGAATTCAAATAAAAATATTTGTCTTTGAAACGTTCAGTTTGTAAGTCGCTTTAATACCACATTCGCTATCAAGCGCGGTGCGAGTCAACAATTGATTTCGGAGAGGAAGCGAAAGAGAGAGAGGGAAAAAAAAAAAAAAGTTATTTACCAGCTAAGGGTCGGTCCGTAAAGCGAAAAACTGTGACCTCAGTCTTGGAAAAGGCCTAGGACAGTTTTTCGCTATACGGACCTCCCAGCTGGCAAACAACATATATGTATTTTCAAGATTCCCAGATATGCGTCATGTTTTTCCTTATGAAGGCCCTCCAGGGCTATTATTTTATTTGCATTTTGACAGAAACTTCACAACCACATGACAAAACGAGAAATTCGACACTATTTCGGCGTAGACAATCACGATAAAGGTAAGGGCCACAATATCTCTTCTTCCGTTTAATAGCGAGGATGAAGCATTTAGAGGCCTTTTGTTGTAGGTAATGCCTTGGAGAAAGAGTGCACGTGTATTAAGAGAGACCTAATTATTGATACTGGGCTAAATGTATAGCCCTGGTGTTCAAAATGAATTAAAACAGCTGGAGGTACAGCGGGAGAAAGAAGTGAGGAGAGAGACGAGGCCAGGTGTTACACTCCTTCAAAAGAGTTTTGATTCTTTACACTGTCAGTACAAGGTGAACTGTCAGGATCAACGACATAAAATTCCTTGACCAAGGAAAGTCAGACCGTGCTAATTGCTTTGTTCGTGCAATTCTTAGTTCCAGAGTACGACATAAGTCACCCTTACCAATCCAACGATCAGGGAGAATTCATAACGTACTCCATGTACAGTCACACCAGGAATAAACGAGACATCGAACCTCAAGCATCTCCATTTTACATAATGGAGGCGTTCGGTACAAAGCTTCACTTAAAGCTGAAAAGAAATGACCACCTTCTGGCTCCAGGCATGACGGTGTTAAGGAGGAATAGCGATGGAACAACAACCATACATCCCACACCTGCAAACACCTTTTACCTCGGACAGGTCGCCTCTGATCCAAAATCTATCATCGCTGTTAGCAATCACGGAGGTTTGGTAAGAGGTTTTTGTTCACCTGTTTTGGCTCTTTGTTTCTTGTACATGCGCACCTGGAGCCCGTTTCTCGAAAGTCCCGAAAACATTTCGGGTCCGAATAGCCATATGTGAAACTGCCAACCACTTGTTTTGGAAAGCCGATCTTTAAACATGTTTTTAAGGTAACAAAAAGAAAAAGGACTGTGAACTTTGACGACTTAAATCGTGGGTGCAGGGATGGCGCAGTGGTGAGAGCACTGGCCTCCCACCAATGTGGCCCGGGTTCGATTCCCAGACTCGACGTCATATGTGGGTTGAGTTTGTTTGTTCTCTACTCTGCACCGCGAGGTTTTCCCCGGGTACTCCGGTTTCCCCTCTCCTCAAAAACCAACATTTGACTTGATTTGTGTTAATTGTTAATTTCAATTTAAAGTGTCCCCAATTAGTGCTTCAGCGCTAGAACGCTAAAAAAACGCTAAAAAGTTCCTTTCCTTTCCTCTCTTTTCTTGAGATACAAAAGGAATTGTGACACCCGAAAATGGCCCGTAAAGTTTCGGGACTTTCGAGAAACGGGTCCCTGGCCCAAGTTGCTCGAAGTATGGTTAGCGCTAACTGGTGTTAAATACCATGGAAACCTATCGATTCTGATACCTCTTAACCAACGATTAGCGCTAACCAGGCTTCGAGCGACCGGCCCCTGATCGATAAGCTTCTTTTTCTCTCTCGTTAATTTCTAGACAGGCATGGTGAAGACATCACGTAATACACTCTTTGTGCATCCACTTCCCGCTCATCTGGCAAAGCACGTGACAAGCAACCGAGATGTGACGCCTCACCTCGTGTATCGGAGAACGTTAAAACAAAGCGATGTTGGATATGAGATGCTAGAAGGTTACACTTAACACCATTTTTTCTCGATAATTCTGGCTATTTGCACTTTTTCTATACAATCTTCATGGTATTTATGTAAAAAAGGTTAATTTTTCATTCTCTGGCTAGAGATGAGGGTCAAGCCCGTCGGAAAGAGTACAAAGTACA
>JALIRR010005362.1:2500-10000 GCA_023091755.1 Montipora sp. Colony 1 RG-2022 | reverse complement strand
TGCGTTAATTAATGGAAAGAAACGTTAAATCGTCGGCGGCAAAGAGTCAATTAAAACTACTCGCCGTGCAAAGTGTCTATGACTGGTCAAGAATTTCGGTAATCCAAAAAGAAATGTCCCTTGATTTTGAAAAATGGTTTACATATAAAGCCAAAAACTCAGTAGAAAAAAACAAAGAGAAATAAGGATTTTTCCAATCCAAATACTCCAAATGTTTTCAACACTGAAAATGAGTACGACCTTCACACAAAAATAGTAGCATTCGTTAAAATTATGACAAACATGCAATTTTATCTTAAGGACTGGGAGACAAAATACAAGGGAGCTTAGTGAAAAAGAATCTGCATCGCTGTTTTCAAAGAACTATCTCACTGCAAATTAATTTGTCACGTTTCCCTTCATTGCTCGCTTATGGATCAAAGTATGACCACTTTTCCCGTCTTTCAAAGCCAATAAAAAAGTAAAATTTCAATCAAAAGGTTCCAAAAACAACAAGATGTATTTGGGACGATTTCGGAAAATAAAGAGAAGTGAAAAAGTGTGTTGAGGCGATGGGCACTTTAACAAAAATGAAAAAAGGTGTGACAATGCTATATGGTACTATGTCCTCTAGGTCGAGGGAAACACGACATAATTTTTCTCCACAGTCCTGTTTGTATTCGGGGTTTTTGCGAATCAACTGAAGGGAAGATTCTTCGTTTGTTACTTAATTATTATTTCTTTTTATGGCAGCACCAGTGCGCTGCTCTAAGATGTGAGAAACATGGAGTGATGCTTTCAAACCTCGCTGTAGTAATGGACGGAACGAGCTGTATACCTGGCATGGTAAGCAAAAGCCTTTTGTTATCTCTGCCGTCTATACTGTCTTAGAAAAAGCACATAGCATGCGCATGCGCATGCATTTTCGCAAGATTAGGCCCCTACTTCCATGAGGTTTACGGCTACCTTTACTTATATTTAATTCCTGAAATTTCTGAGATTTTCAATCATTTGCTTTTTCAAGTGGTGTATAAAAGGACTCTGTCAAAGCTCAGGTGTCGTGTGGTCAATGAACAAAGATTACTGGACAGACTGGGGACATGACTATTCACAATGTACTCGATCCTGCGGTGGAGGTGTGCAGTTCGTAACCAGGCATTGCACCCATCCCAAGTGAGTGATTAAATAACATGAGCTCAGCGAGAGAGAGTGAGTGAGAAGAGCGCAAAACAACTGCTTTGGTTTTCTCTTTCGTGCTATTCATGCGTGTTCACGATCCCATAGTTGAGCAAAACAGGTTATGTTGGAAAATCTTACTTTGTCCACTAAGGACAAACAAATATAGGCGGCGGATCTGTTCGGCAGGTAAGCAGCAATCAATTGTACACCCTATACAGTTCGGACACGAATATTGTATCTGACTTACAGGAATGCTTCCTTGAACGTGAAGGACTTTATCTTCAAATATAGAATGTTCAAACTGTAGTGGCATTCACAGGGATATATGCTGCTGGTAAAATCCGTTTTCAGGTTGAATCAGTTTTTACCTAGATTAAGGACGGTGCCTACTAATTCAAAGGTATTTTTGCCTCGGATTATGATCATGAAGGAAATGTAGATCTTAACAAGTGTTATTGAAATCCAAGGAGAAAATTGGGTGTAACCACGCATTTTCTAAAGATAATTCGTGAATAATATTTGTAAACAGCTTTAAAATACAAAGCAATGTACGGCGTTCTTTCTCAATTTGAAGCTTAATCATCTCTCAAAAATGCATGGTTACCCCTAATTTAATTTTCCTTTTGGATACCAAGAGCACTTACTAATATCTACTTTCTCCGGATAGTTTTAAACCGGGCAAAAATATCCCTGTATCAGTAAGCATCATCGATAGGAAACTCGAGTATCTCGAGATGCGTAGAACGTATGCGCAATAACAATAGTAGGTACCGTCCTTAAATCAGCGATCCTCATTGTACCTAGGTTGAGTACGCACTCACATATTTCAATCGAAGGAACTTTTTTTTGGGCTTAAGTTTAGTTTAAAGAAAAATTAGGGGCAGGTTAGGATTAGTTTTGATTTTTATCCATTGATATCAGTTGACTTATTATACGACAGTAAAGACTGAAAAGAGCTGTGTCGACGAGTACCGGGAAGTGAATAGTAGAGTTCTTTGTTCCCTCACTATATTATAATGTTGAGAGTGAATGGGTAAGTGTATGAATACAGAAACCGATAAGATGATACAAAACATCAAGAAGACGTGGTGAGATGGGTAATACAGAGCTTGAGGAAAGGTATATATGTGTTTTCAATCCTTTTATAAGGGGTTGCCTAAGTGGTGTGCGTATCATTCAACTTATTTAACCTAGGAAAAAAAACGGATTCAACCTCAAAACGGATTTTATCTGCAACTTATACACTTAAATAGTGTCCTCCTCTTGGCTGTCTTTGTCTCGAAGTATGAAAATTATTCCTTCATAAGTCAAGTTTGAGGAAAGGTCCTCTAGTTGACTTCAGCTACATTTTTGTCATTATAGCAACCGAAATTTCCGCGTCCCCTAATTCACAGCAAACCTTCTCCCAGTAGTTTGAAATTCTTCTACGATCGGATCTTAAAATAATATATAACTTAGGTAAGAAATTTGAAAACAAAAAAAAAAAAACATTCCTCGTCTCTTTTTCTCTTTCAATGCTTTTACCTGTTTATTTGGTGTCTTGATCCAAAAAATATTATTCATATCGTTTGCGTTTCAGCCCAGGCTCCAAATACTGTCAGGGACAAAGTCGGAAATATCGAATTTGTAATCCACTGGTGAGTTTGTCATGCATTTTCCAAAGCTGGGAAGCCTTGAATCAGGACCATGCATTTTGGTTTGGGAATTACCTTGAATATTGATTTTTCAACCTCATCAAGGCCTAACCTTTTCGTGAATGTTACGTGAAACGTTTTACATCATTGATTAGCTGGCGCAAGTTTATCGCCCTTCTGAAACATTATACAGAATGTGAATTTTAAAATTTAACTTGTTTTCCATGTGGTTTTTCACGAATTAGCCTTTTTATACAGTGTATAAACATATATATGAAGAAGAATGTCACCCTATCAAAATTGGTTTCAAACCACTTGAAATACCCAAGGCTAGCGGTAAGTGTTTCTCAGAGAAAGATCGTTTCCTTAAAAATTGGAAAGTTATGGCGCTTTCCTTATTTGGGAAAAAAATCGGCAATCTCAGCCGGAAAAGAGTGGGAATTTCTGTTTGGAAAAAATTGTTTTCATTTTGTCGTGAAACCGGCGTAATACTGTGCTCGTCAATTGACGAGACGCTAAGATGGCTCAGTTCTGAGTAGGTATAGTACTGGCGAAACGGAATAAAGCAAAGAGAAATAGGGAATATTAATAGATTCTGATGCTTGACAAGGACTCAATACAATGGACGCAACGTAAACGGGAATTTTTTAACCTAGTGTACCACAATTCAAATCTACCTTTGCTACTGACATATGTGCACACTGGAGGAGTTAAAAGAGGGAAAGTGACGGTTAGTCCATGAAATTTCGTACCAAATGCAAGGTGCTCGCTCGCTTTTGTGTAACAGAGCTGGATCCCAACTTGGGAATGAGCGAAAAATTAAACCGAACTCGTAAGCTTTAATCGAAGCAATTTTGCTTTGTTTTACGAAATGGTCTCGACCGGAAAATCCATTTGGAATACTGCAATCAATGCTTATTGCCTACAGGCTTGTTAATTGAATGCTGCATTGGAGGAGATGCTTCCTCCTAAAAACTTAATTCTTTGTTTCTTAGGCTTGTCCCGCTAACGGGTGGAGGTTTAGAGATCAGCAGTGTGCGGATAGAATTCCGAATTCAAGAGCATACCTCGCCCGGCGCTTCGGTAAGTGCCCAACTCATGCATACTGTATATTTTCAAAGCTTTCACGTCGCCTTAAGTAGCTTCTACGCCTTTAACTTTGGAGCTTACGGATACTTCAAACAGTTTATTGGTTTTTCATTGAAAGCCGTGAGAGCTTTCGTAGAATGCACACATTTGCGTCATTATTAGTTGATCAGATTCGCCTCCTATTCATTTAAGAAACTTCACAGGCCTCTTTCAGGCGTAAGTGTGCTAACTCAAGTCGTTTTAAAGTAGAGAGTTAATGAAGCGAACTTGAATATAGCACTGTTGGATAGTACGCAGCAGCACAGCTGCTGTCACCCATGAACTTATACATTACGTTCTCACCGTCAATTCAACTGGAAAACCTTAAATAACAATGACCACAACCAGGTTTTCTGAGCCAGGAAAATTGAGCACCCCAGCAAACCATTGTTTTAACGAAAACCGCTGGTCAGCAACCTGGTTCTGGTCATTGCTTTCTAAGGTCTTCCAATTCAATTACACAAACTGGGAAAGTGTATGTAATGAAAAGACAGGGGTGGGAATTAGAAGAGATTTACGTTTTTTTTGTCCACAAACTCTGGCCACTATCTCACTAAATGTCTCAGACATGTGAATTATCAATCGTAAGAAAGCCCTCTCTCTAACATTTTCTCCTCCTGCAGCTCTCTGTCAGATACTGACTGCGTTTCATGTCTATGTTTACAGTTGGTTGCGGAAGATTGTTCTGCCGCATTGGCAATAGTGCGCAATCTAAAGGAATCGTTTTGGACGGAACCAGATGCACGGTTAATAAAGATGACACCAGTGTTTGTTTGCATGGACGCTGCAGGGTATGTTTGAATTTTCTTCCTTGGCAGAACGCAGTCGCACCCTTTCTTTAGATAGGTCACGAACATAATACAAATGTAAGGGGCGTGTTACGCGTGAATGAGTGTCTCTGTTGTCTCATAAAGACGAATTTAAGAAAATGCTTATTCCTTGCCATCCTCTAATTAACCTTAAAGCAACAGTAAGAGGAAAAATTGCTTCGAACAACTTCGCCTGGGATTCATTACTTTGTAATCGACAGCCTGTTGTTGTGCAAATTGATAAGACCTACCGCTTTCATAAATGACGCGAGTTATCTTCACTACTTTATGATCCATAGAGTGTTGGTTGTGACAATGTGCTCGACAGTACAGTGGAATTTGATCGTTGTGGTGTGTGTGGTGGCAACGGAAGTACGTGCAAGATTGAGTTTAAATATGCTGGTGTACCCGATGCATATGGTAAGAATGATATAAGTCAAGAGAAAAAAAAATTAATGGTCTTAAGATAAAAATTGCTTTTAACTCAACTTTCCAGTGAATTAATTCAAAGGACACTTTCGTTTTGACCTCGGCGGTCGCTTTCTAATACATTATGCAGTTGGTATAAGATTTTAGCGAGCCAAAACCATTTATAGAGTTGCAACCTTCAAAAAATTTCAGGAGTCCATTAGCCGGAGCCTTCATCCTCTATGTTAATTTTCTGAATCAACCCTGTCCCGTATCTTTTTATTTTTAGAAGCACCTCCCAGGGGTGTTTCCACGGGTGGTTTCACAATAGACTTAACTGATTAGAGTGTAATGTGAAGTGCTACGTTTCTACCCCATATGAACCATGTGAGCGTTAGCCCTACCACTGCTCTACCGACTGAGCTACAAGGTCAGACGGGAGCAGGCCGTGGGAACTGAAGATGTTAAAGTCACGGCAATGAACATGTACAAGTACAAGGAAGGATTACGTTTTTGCAAACGTTGGCCGTGTAGCACTTATATTTGAACAGACGTAACTGATTAGAGTGTAATTTGAAGTGCTAAGTTTCTAACCCATATGAACTATGTGAGCGATAGCCCTACTACTAGCCTATCATAAGAGACCCATGGTCGGCCATTGATAACGTCACATGCAGCACACCCGAAACCCGAAGGTATTTGAAAATGATGAAAAGATTGGAAGTTCTAGAAATAAAAAGACACCGCACAGGGTTGACTCAAGGGCATAATACGTAAGGAGGCTCAGGTTAATGGGCCCCTGACATTTTCCACTCATGACCAGTTACGTTACTTTGGTGTCAGATCATTAGCTAGCACGACAGTGGGTAAAATTACACACATGTACAAGCAAATAGAGCGAACACTTACCTTACCAAGTAATGCCATCCTTCACTACAAGTCGTCAGATTCCTTTCAGAAATCAGAGGCGCCCAAATATTCAAGCACTCCTTCATGTTCCGTGAATTTAAATCCTTGATTTTCTTATTTCTTCACGAATGCTCGTGCTGATACTGACTAGGCCCTGAGAGTGCTACATTGATCGCTGAGCTCTTGCCGGGCACCAGGGAAGCCTCTTTCTACATGGCGACAAACACGAAGAATTATATCGGTAAGTTTTAAGTATTAAACTTATAAGTGTTCTGTTAATTCCAGTAATGTAGACAATTAGATGGTTCCCGAATTCCGATTAATGTGCTATTTGAGACGGGTTCCATCATCATCGCGTTTACATGAAACGTCATAAGGCATCCTTTTGGGAGCACCAGAGTCTATGCATAACGCCACGGAAAGCTATTCCGCGGATTATGTATACTGTATACAGAATCCACCACTGAAATTCTGTCCACATGGAATTTAATTTATTCTTACAACGACCGATATGTTTTCCTTTATTTACAGGGGTACAGAACGCTACGGGAAACTATTTGGTCGGTGGTCACCTCGGTGGGTATCAAAGCATTAACACTGCTGGTACAGTGATAGAACTTCATCACCAGCAAACTGGAAGATCCAAAGATAGCTTATTTATTGCCAAGGAGAATTCAACCAACGCTGTCCTCAGAGTCATGGTAAGTGCGTATTACAAGGTTCAAAAAAAAAAAAAAAGAAAGACATGAGAAATTTCAGATCAAAACTAGGAGGAAAAAGAAGAAATTTTGCAACCATCCAGGGAACACAAGACATGATGCCCATCAAAAATAGTCTAAAACGTCGACATCTAGCAATCATCAAATATCGGCGCCAATATCAATCATACAGGTAACTTTCCAGTGTGCTCTTTGTATTCACTAAGGAGAGCCCTAACACTTCATGCTGAACGTCGGAGTACGTACGCCCTTGGAAAAAAAGGCATCAAGATCCCACTTGATCGGTGTTAAAGTGGCCTTGTTTGTAGTTAAAATGACTGTAAGACCGACAAGGAATAATAACATCACTGAGACTCTTATCCCAGAAAAAATTTTCTCTCTTCCAGTATATTAAAAAAGAAGAAAAAATCAAGTCTGAAGTGCTATGCAACTACTTCGCTCCTCCGAAAGCGTTCAAATGGGATATTGGTAGCTGGAGTAGCTGTTCTTTAACGTGCGCGTCAGGTAAACTTTAAAATCATACAACGTCAAAGGAATAATCACCTTCGCCAAGCGGTACGGACCAAGGGCAGCTTTGCGGACATGCATGGGGATCTCTATGCATACTCTGTTTCTCTCTCCATCCTTGATTTTATCATTCTCCTATATTCCTAGTTCCTTTCCTGTACTTTTCTTTCCCCCTCCGACAATACCTTGATAACGTTAATTAATTGGATGGTTGGAATGTACCTCTGC
>JALIRR010005361.1:17500-20000 GCA_023091755.1 Montipora sp. Colony 1 RG-2022 | reverse complement strand
TCAGTAGCTGGTCGGGCTCGCACCTTGTGACTGTAATATATTCGTGTTGGCAATAGTTGCTCGTAGAGCTCGATCACTCCTGCAATGGTGTTAGACGGACACAACGTCCAGTCCTTAAGCCAAGCAAAGCAGCCTGCTTTACTCAGACTTTCATCCTCCCACCTACTTGTGTGTAGCTTTCCTTGCCACCTCTTTTTTTTTTTTAGCTTTCCTTGCCACACACTTGAATTATTATTATTATTATTATTATTATTATTATTATTATTATTATTATTATTATTATTATTATTATTATTTTTATTATTATTATTATGGGTGTCGTGAGGAAGGACACTCGAAAGATAATTGAAGGGCTTAATTCTATAGCTGGTAGTTAATCCGCAATTGTTAGCATAGCTATTATTCTTTAATTCTTTAAACTGTCCAATTAAGGATTAATTTGGATAGTTTCATATAGGGTTTTCATTTAAAAACAGGCGAACTTTGCAATTTAGAAAATATAAGACAGTTTGTCTAAGCCAATCAAATCCCGGAAAATACAATAGGTAATTGAGTACCATTCTGCCTCAATCCCAGCCGAAAAGATGATGACACCAACCCATAATGCAACCCCTTCGCCTTTTTTCAATGTTGATCACGCAATAACTTTGGGCATTCGTGGAAAAAGTCATTACTTTTTTTTTCTACAACTTTGAAAAGGGGAGAAGCGGTGAACTGATACGTGCCATCCAGTTTCATAGAAATTTATGACCGAGATTGCTGGTTATTACGGATCTAACAGCAATGCTGGGAAGTTGTGGTGTATTTGTTGAAGAAATGGTGCTCCGCTTTGGCGAATTTTGACTTGACGGTGTTCTCAATCTCGCCATTTGGGAGGAAAAGGAAGAGTTCTTTCAAAGGTGTGTATCTTGTAGCGAAAGAGTGAGTCCAAACACCTCCGACGGGACTTAAGCCCGCAATCTTCGACTTTCTTTTTTCAATAGGAGGCCGACGCCTTATCCATTAGGCCACGGAGGCAATCTTACTTTCTATTAAAGTCGACTTGATGTACTGGTGAGCGGTAAAATATATTTCATTACGCTTCTTTGATCGAAATGACAGATGGTTCTTTGACAGCAACAGTGCTTTTCAAGTTTATGAAAGGACGTTGATCAAATCCCAAGGCTTAACTTCAGTGGCAGTTTGTGCAGGCTTACGTGCAAGGCACCCGTAGCTCAGGTGGCATCCAGTTTCATAGAAATTTATGACCGAGATTGCTGGTTATTACGGATCTTGAAGCTATGCTGGGAAGTGGTGGTGTCTTTGTCGAACAAATGGTGCTCTGCATTGGCGAATTTTGACTTGACGGTGTTCTCAATCTTGCCATTTGGGAGGAAAAGGGAGAGTTCTTTCAAAAGTGTGTACCTTGTAGCGAAAGAGTGAGTCCAAACACCTCCGACGGGACTTGAACCCGCAATCTTCGGCTTTCTTTTCCCAATAGGAGGCCGACGCCTTATCCATTAGGCCACGGAGGCAATCTTAGTGACTATTCAAAGCGACTTGATGTACTGGTGAGCGGTGAAATATATTTTATTACGCTTCTTTGATCGAAATGACAGATGGTTCTTTGAGAGCCACAGTGCTTTTCAAGTTTATGAAAGGACGTTGATCAAATCCCAAGGCTTAACTTCAGTGGCAGTTTGTGTACGTTTACGTGCAAGGTACCGTAGCTTGTAGTTGGTCATGGGTTCAACTCCCATCGGTGCCTTACGTTTTATTGATGTTCAGGTGAGGTTTGTTGAAATTTGACTTCCATGACAATCATTGTACGTGGTTGTGGGAATGCATTAATGAGGCCACATACTTTTCCTTAGACAAATCAAAAGATGATGCGTTTTAGAGCATCTCATCTCGGCTTGAGCTTTGAGGAACAAGCTTAATAGACCTAATCGGCTAACTCAATGTTGTACCCAATTCAAATATCCCTGCATTAGGATTTTTTGTGTATTGTATGTAGCATTCATATTTAAATGATATCGAAATACCTGGAACAAACCTTTTTATTCCCAAAAGGGTTTGAATTGGATACAGGTAGCCTATTAGGTCTGTCGATTTCGTCTGAGTTGGAAATTGGCCTTGGAATGTACACGAACCCATGACTTCTCATCTTAAAGCTAGCATTTCACACTTCATCGTCAGACAGAGCTGAACCTATCTTTAACCAAGTTCTGCTTACAATTTACAGGCTATGGTCGTCCATCTTTGCACCCTTCTAATATAAAGTTTCAAACGCCCTTTTAGTGATGTCATTTTGTGAGAGGTTACGATTTCGCAAAAACAACGGGTGCTCGCTTCCATAGAGGCGGACACAACCGACGAGTTACTTCAAGTAGTAGGCTGCCATTTCGGAAAAGTCTGATTTTTACTTGTGGTTGCAACTCTTGACTTCATAAAGACTATCCCAAGAGGCGAACTAAAGGTGCAACGTCGTTAATGGGCCAAACGAAGATTTGATTTAAGG
>JALIRR010005361.1:7500-12500 GCA_023091755.1 Montipora sp. Colony 1 RG-2022 | reverse complement strand
CGCGCGCTCATGGAATAATTGTTAATTAATAGCAAAGGAGAGGCAAAAGACAGTATTGGAGGAAAGTGAATCCCTTATTAGAGAAATTTTATCTGGACTGTTGACATGAGGTGTCTTTATTATTTAGTTAACAAATTTTGGTAGTTAAAGTCTCCCCCCTCCCACCCCCAAATTCCTTTTTCAAATTAAAGGTTTGGCAATAGCGAATGGGAACTGAATTCTATTCTCTTCCACACTTGGTTTTGATTTGTATTAAGTTGTATGATGTTGGAGTTAATTAATGGCTATTATCAATACCTACGTTATCTTTTAACCCTAATTTTCATCTGAATTTTTAAACATCTTTCAACAAGTGGGATGTGTGGGGGAGACAACTAGGCCTACTACATGGTAATGACCTTTCTTGTGTTCTAGATAGCGGATATATTTAGTATATTTGAAATTTATTTATAGGAATGGGACAAAATAATATAGTTGGTTAATTCAAGAAATAATAATAATAATAATGATGATAATAACAATAATACGTCCGTCCGTCCTTCCGTACGTCCCTTCCTCCATGTATGCCAATGTGACCACTATCATGCTAGTTTACAGCATACATCTTTGATATTGGACATCCATCTTTTGATTAATTGACACCTGCAAAACAAGGTATCCGCTGAGCTCACCGAGGTCAGCTTTTTTTTAAGTTGACCGTTGACCAGGTACTGGTTTTCGATTGGATTGCAGGCTCAACCCAGGTTACCTAACCTTAACATAAGCGAGGCTTCATTTTTCCCGTGCTTTCTGTGGCTCGACGCGGCTACACGGCCATACTGTATATCAACGAAAGTTCTTACGCAGTCAACGCTTTTCGTGTTCAGGTGGAAAACGGTTTGGAAGATGTTTTCTTTCTGCATTTTTCGCTGGTTTCAATCCAGTTTGACATATCATGATATCTGTGGTCCACACTGGTGGCTACGCAGTTATTCAAGTCAAGCATCGGCAGGATGTACCCTTTGAGTGCCAAGGACGTATATATACATCCTTGCACATGTGACTCAGCAACCAAGGACGTATATATAGGTCCTCAAGTCATATGTTTCATCTACGGCCCGGTTGTTCGGGTAAAAAAAATTATTTGGTTGCTGAGATGGGAATGGGAAGCACAGTTAAGTCCGCTGACCAAGACTTGAACTGCAACATACATTTCGTGGTACGTTACACAGCGGTGTTTTTCCTTGTTTTTCCTCATGCATAATTCATTTTTAAACATGGCATCGCGTGCATGTGCATACATTTCGTGACTATGTTACACAACGGTATTTCCATGTTTTTCCTCGTGCATATTCGTTCGATGAGGCTTTGAATGAGATTTCTGCCGATGTTGATCGAATTTTGAGGGAGATAGCAATAAAAGTTTGTCTGAATATGGCCGTGATGATTCGGAAAACAGTCATGGAATGAAAATGATGATAATAGTAGCGAGGTGAGTAATGAGAGTAACCAAGAAGATGACAATACAAGTTATTTTCATTTTAAGAGTTTATCGGCTTTATCTAACAGTTTTAGACAATGAAGCTAATATTCCTTAAAAATCCAACATGTCTACTGGTTTCCAAGGCAGCAACTGGTTTGGCACTCAAAGGGTTAAAGCTGAAAAGGAAAAAAGGAAAGGAACTTTATTCAAGTGTCTAATCTTTCTAGCGCTGAAGCACTAATTGGAGACACCGTAAATTGAAATTAACAATTAACACAAATAAAATGTTGGTTTTTGAGGAGAGGGGAAACCGGAGTACCCGGAGAAAAGCCTCTCGGTGCAGAGTAGACAATCAACAAACTCAACCCACACATGACGCCGAGTCTGGGAATCGAACCCGGGCCGCATTGGTGGGAGGCGAGTGCTCTCACTGCTGCGCCATCCCTGCACCACTGAGTGTTTATTTTTAATTTCCTTAGAGATGTTTTTTCTCTGTATTGCAATTTTTGGCATATCTTTAGAAGCTCTGATAAGGTTACATGATGCCTGGAGGACCTATGTCTAGAACAGAAACGAAAGGACTGAGCGAAAGAGAACGACAACGCCAAAACAGAATACCAGTAATAGCTCATACCTAGCACACAAATTCTTTCCTTGGGCACTAAACCGTTTGTTATTTTTACGGATGCGTTATTTAAAGTGGATGCGTATTTTTAAAAGTTGGTTTAATCGGTTCTTCCTTTGTTCAGGAATGAGAATCGAGTTTTTATTGTCTGTGTTGATATTGCATGGTTGCTTAGTAACGCTAGCGACATGCACATTAAGGCTTTAGGCTCGCCATGTGCTCTTGCCAAATGGTTGACGTTGTACATCAAGTTTGTTTGTTCTTAGAAAATAAATTCTGTTGAAATTTCAAGACATAGTGGCAGCGGTTAAACAAGTAAAATGCTGAAATTAAGCCCTCCAGAGAAATTTGACTTTTCCAAACCGCTCGACTGGCCAGATTGGGAGCAGAATTTCCTGCGATTTCGACTCGCGACGAAACTTCACAAAGAGGAAGGCGCCGTGTAAGTCAGTGCTCTCATTTACACAATGGGAAGAGAAGCAGAACATGTGTATAAGTCCTTTACCTTGACTGAAGGAGATGATGCAAAATTCGACGTTATTTGGAAGAAATTTGGTGAACATTTTGTGCCGAAACGGAACATAATTCACGAACGGGCACGTTTTCATCAAAGGATCCAACAGCAAGGGGAGACAGTCGAATCGTTCGTACGAAGTCTTTACGAATTAGCTGAACACTGTAACTTTGGGGACAGCAGTGATCAGCAAATACGGGACAGAATCGTCATTGGAATTCTGGATAAAGGTGTGTCGCAGAAATTGCAGTTAAAGTCGGATTTAACGCTGGAAGTCGCGATTCAAATAGCTCGCCAGTCAGAAATGGTCAAGTCTCAGGTTACTGATCAGAATTCCCTCGCATCGAAAGATGTTGAAGAGGTGCACAGTAAGAAGAAAGCGTCTAATCCACGTTGGAAAAATGGAAAAGGAAAGAAAGAGGATCCATCCGCAAAACAGGGTCAAAACAAAAAAATGTCGCAGATGCGCTCTTCACCACTCAAAGCTCAAACACTGTTTAGCAAAAGATAAACGATGTTTGAAATGTCAAAAGGTAGGTCACTTTGCAGCTGTTTGTTGGTCCAAGTCGGTGAGTGAAGTGAATGGTAGTGGTGGTGGTAGTGCTTCAAATGATAGCAGTGCTGGTGGTTGGTTCTTAGGCGTGTTGTCAAGTGATTTACATCAGGATGACAAATGGAAGGTCCAGCTTAAGGTCAGTGGTAAGCCTGTAGTGTTTAAAATTGATACAGGTGCAGATATTACCGCCATTTCAAAGTCTATTTTTGATAGTTTACCAAATCAGCCCAAGTTACATGCATCGAAGATAGCCCTTTTCAGTGCAGGAGGCAAGTTGCAGTGCGCTGGGCAGTTTACAACAGCAGTGACACATTGCAACAAGAAGTACCGACTCAATGCTTTTGTAATCAGTGGAGAACATGCAAGTAACTTGCTGGGTCGAGAAGCACCTTGTGAAATGGGCTTAGTTGCGAGATTAGAAGAGGTGGATGCTGAGTTGTTTGGAGATATAGGCTTGTTCAAGTGTGAGCCAGTTAAGATCCAACTGAATGAGAATGCCCAACTCTACTGTATCAACACAGCAAGAAGAGTAGCTTTTCCTTTAATGCCAAAAGAAGAAGAGGAACTCAAGCGGATGGAAGAAGCTGGTATAATCGAAAGAGTAACAGAGCCGACAGAATGGTGTGCACCTATGCATGGTACCAGTACAGAAAAGTAATGGTAAGCTCAGGATCTGTGTCGATCTAAGAAGGCTGAACAGTGCAGTGAAGCGCTCAAGATTCGTACTTCCTACCTTGGACGATCTCGCGCCCAAACTCTCTGGTGCCCAGTACTTTTCCAAACTTGAGGCGTCCAGTGGATTTTGGCAGATCCCTCTACATCCAGATAGTGCCAGGTTGACCACGTTTATGACTCCGTTTGGTAGGTTCTGTTTTAAAAGACTTCCATTCGGAATCACGTCTGCAACAGAAATTTTCCAGTCTCTAATGAGTAATCTGTTAAAGAACAGAGAAGGTTGTGAAGCGATTATGGATGACATTATTGTGTATGAGAAGTCTGCCGAAGAACATGATGAGAACTTACCGAACATGTTTCAAGTCATTAAGGAGTCAGGACTGAAACTGAACAAAGAGAAGTGCGAGATCAAGAAAAACAAGCTAACATACTTTGGACATGTTCTCAGTGCCGAAGGTGTAAGTCCAGACCCAGAGAAGGTGAAGGCGATTACGGAGCTCGAAGCGCCAACCAATGTTCCAGAACTACGCAGACTGCATGATTGGCATGATTAACTACCTTGGGAGGTTTATTCCCAACCTTGCTTCAGTAATGCGTCCAATGAGCGAACTACTAAAGTCAGATACAGCTTGGACTTGGGGACCTCTCCAGCAAACTGCATTTACCAAGGTCAAAGAAATGATTTCAAGCGATACAGTGTTAGCATTCTATGATACGAAGATACCCACTCTTGTTAGTGCAGATGCTAGTAGTTATGGGATTGGCGGGGTTCTGATGCAAGGTCCCAGTGACCAACTCCGCCCAGTTGGTTTTTGTAGTAGAACACTCACAGAGACTGAAGTCAGATATGCTCAAATTGAGAAAGAGTGCCTGGCAGCAGTGTGGACATGTGAGAGACTATCACGTTATCTAGTGGGGCTTCCAAGTTTCCAGCTCTTGACAGATCACAAACCTCTGGTACCACTGATCAACCAGAGAGATCTTGATAAAACACCACTAAGATGCCAGAGGCTTCTAATGCGCCTTATGCGGTTCAATCCTCAAGCAGAACATGTACCTGGCAAGCAGATGGTGGTGGCAGATACTCTGTCTAGAAGCCCTTGTAAGTTAGGACAGGAACCCAACACGGTAGAAGACGTTCAGGCATTTGTAGACTTGGTTGAATCTA
>JALIRR010005360.1:5000-30014 GCA_023091755.1 Montipora sp. Colony 1 RG-2022 | reverse complement strand
GAAAAATTGCACGGATATTAATGTCAATGACATAGGTCGCTGGTAAAGCCTGGAAACAATGCTTATGCAAAATTTGGGGGGGGGGGGGGGACAAACAAAGAGTATTATGGTATTTTCCAAAGTGGCCTATAGGGTGGCAGGAGGAAGGTGAATATACCTTATGCCAATGACCAGGAAGGCATGTACGAGCAGCAGCCATAGTTGTTGCCCCAATGCGGAAACTGTGGGTGTTGTAGTCATTGGAGTGCAGACCACACATACACTGTACGTGTATCATTAAGGGCTTGTAGCTTAGAAGCCAATGAATGCTGAGATCTATACATGTAGTTAGGGGTGAACCATCCCTAAACTGAAACAAGAAACAAACTGACCACATTCCAAGAACCCAGGAAAAGGGTCCACATATCCAAGCCCTAGCAAAATTCCTTGGTAAGTGAAATAAAAGAAGTGGGGTTGGAGAGACTGCATGTGAGCACAATCATGCAATGAAGGGATGGGTGCCCCGAGAGCAACTACTTTGCAAGCAAAATGGAGGGATCCAATAAGTGATTGAAGGTCACACAGGCGACAGACAATCTTGTACTGCCACAACTCAATAAGGGTATCGATCCTAGAGAGCTTGTTCCCGGAAGTTATGCTTCCATTTCCTTGGAATCCAGTCAAATGCCCATAAATTCTTAATTGTTTAGAGGGGCCAAAAGTCTTCCCTGGGGCAAGGGTGAGTAGCTTGCACAATCTCGTAGAACAGAGGGAGCGAGGTGGCAGCAGAGCAATGAAGACAAATAATGTACGGTACTTAGGATGGGTAGGACCCCTGAAATGTTTAGTTTGGAGCGGACAATCTGTTCCAAATCCTCCAAGAGAAAATTGTTCAAAAAGGCAAGATGTGTTCCCGAGACCAAAAGGAAGGACCGTTTCAAAGAAATAGAGCCCTTTCCAGCACATGCCCAACAGTTTCCAGTCAATAGGGTGAACTGGTATTATTTTGAAAGCTGAGTGCACTTTGGTGTTTGACATACATGCACCCTTCCCAAGGGGGAGGAGAAGCTGAATGGCATTGTCAATTATCATGACATAATATCTCAAGGAATAATCCTCAGCCAGATGTGGGAAATAGTATGCCCTTTCTCTGAGTGCTTTTTGGGCCGTAGACATAGTTGGGAAATATGGAAGTCTAATCAAAGTGGGAGAAAGGAATGGGCCAACTCAAGGCTGCTGCCTAACAAAATTGTCCGGGAGCCCTTCGGGCTTCCAACATTAAAAGTTAGTAGCCCGAGTCATTTTTTCAAGAGCCCAGAATTAATTAATTCCAGCTGGAATCATATTTACATGTGAGTGAGGATTAATCAAGTAAGGCGCCCGTTCGGGCTACTTGTTCAGAAATTTGGTCACCCGCGCTCGCAAATAAGGCGCCCCAGGCGAGCGGGCGACCGTTAGGCAGCAACCTAGGCCAAGTGAATAACCAATGTAAGCATCAGTGAGTTAAAGTTAGGTACAGTAGGTAAAGCAGGGTTCTCCTTATCAGGCGGTAACCGGTAAAATTTACCGCTTGTAAGAGCACTTATTACCGCCTGCAAACGCTCAGAAGTCGCTTAACGTATGCAGAACGTCCAACATTAACCAAATGCTTTACTGGTTTGAAAAGGTCCTCTATCTGTTGTGATGAAAACTAGGGAGAACCCTGTAAAGGTTAAGGTACACCTTATTAAATGTCGGTAATTCCTTTACCCTCTAGAGCGTATTCTCCCAGGAACCTCACGGTGTGCTCATTTTACCCCCCTCTTTCCATCAGTGCATTGTTTTAAGGGTGTTTAAACTACTTAGGCTACACTGAAAGGAAAGAAGTCAAAATGAGGATGCGAGATCCGGGAATCGAACTCGGGACCTTATGCACCAAGGCCGCGCACTAACCGACTGTGCCACCCTTGTTAGCAGATTCTGGTCCAAAATGTCTGGGTGCAGATACACTTGTAAGCCAAATGCAGATTAGAACAGGATGTGTAATAGTCCTGAGGCCAGAATAGGCCATACGAAACCCTTCCCTTGGTCCCTGGCAAGGAAAAAAACACAAACGGTTGGCCCAGGTGACCCTCGATATACTTTGTAGTAATCAAATAGGTCAATGTTCACAGGATTCTTGGGTATCCAAGTGAGAAGAAAATCATAATGGGTGATTTAAACGCCAATGATTGGCATTTAAATCACTTGACTTTGAAGAATTCCCAGGGCACTAGCTTGAGTGGGATGGTTGCAGGGTGGCCATAAGGGCAGGGGGATCTGACACAGAAAGTTAATACATGTAATTGCAGCAGTGGTCCCCAGATGGGGACGGGCTGTCCATGTGGGAAGAGATGGGGCAAGCTTCAGATATGATCAGCCCCTCCACAGGCTTAACTGGACATACCAGTGAATTTTTGAAGATACAGTTGGCAGTAAATAGCCTCCCAGGACAGGGTATGGTCCCTTGCAGCTCTACCTCTGAAATCCAAGTCATGCAGTGTACATACACTGTATGCCAGCCAGGCAAGGCCAAAAAAATGTTTCATGGGCCAACTGGAGAATGTTGAGATAATGCGAACATGTCCACAACCTGGTGCTGGAATGCCCCTAAAAGGACTGTTGAGTACAAAGAAAAGGCAGTTAGCCAATGGTCAAAAGAGTAGATCTATCCGCTCATTCTTAGCTTTTCTGTGGCCTGAAAAATGGTTGGGGAGATAAGGTTACCATAAGGAGCTCGGTTGTGTTGAGAGAGGTAGTGGCATTTTCAGGGAGCAGTGATACATTATTAAGTTCAATGTACTCACCTTGCCCTATGGCTTTCCTCGTTTTGTCATACACATGGGCAGCCAGGTCGTAGGAACTTGGTAGGAGGCTTGATGACTTGGGATGTTGGTGGCCGTCTTGCATTCTGCAACAGCTGATACGATTGCTGTTACCTCATCAACCTTAAGTTTCTATGGGTAGCAACTGGCCTGGGTGCAGGATCAGGCATTGTATTCATGGGTGGGGCTTGTTTGATATTTTGCAGTAAGTAGTCAAACTGTCACAATCTACAACTTAACTGACTACATGTACATTGTGAGACATACTTTTTACTATATTTATTTTATTATTAATTTTTATTTATTTATCAGAATGATTACCAATAACCAACCTCTTAATTAATGATATCCCCAGAAATCTATCCAAAGACTGATAATAATAATTATTATTGATATTGACAATACTCTCTTTCCCATAGCAAAAGTATGTTTGAGCGCACTCTGTGCATGCATGTATGCATACTGTATATAATTTATTGTTACTTGTATGGTTCAATGTTTTATTATTTTGTTCAAAATTTTTCAAACAAGCTTAATTATGATTTCTCTTTTGGATAATGAATATTAGACAAAGAAAATGGCACAATTGAACTGGTTTGAATTTAAATTTAATTTGAGCCATAACATATATCTGTACATGTACGTGGTTGGAATATAATTATATTCAAATGGACTTTCCATCAATGAAAAAAATAAATATTAATTTTATAACTCAAATTATTTAAACAGAGTATCGTTCAGTCATCAAGTTATTCAGCGTTTCTGGAGCATTCAGTACCAAGATTTCTCAAGTATCTAAAGGAAGGTAAAATGTCAGGTCTCAACATACTGCAAGCCAGCAAGCCAATACAATACAATACATACTTAATTGACCGCTCCCTATAGGGGCTTTTCAGGGCCAATGAAACGAAATGAAACGACAGAACAGAACAACAACAACTGTTAAGAATCCCAACTGGCTGGAGGCAAACCAGTTGGCTATTTACAAGTGCAGCTAGGAAGTTGAACCAGGGACTACCAGGATCAAATTCAACGAGTGATCAGAGCGGGTCTTGAACCCGGGATCTCCGGATCTCAAGGCAAGCGCTCTAACCACTGGGCCATGGGAGTCTTGTGAGTCATGCATGTTGACTCTCATACATGTGTAGCTTGCATGGCTTGGATGTTGACCCGCATTTAAGTCTAAGCTCCCATTTGAAATAGCGCTGATAAACAGTACTTAAGTCTAAGCATGCACTTTAAAATGTTTAGCTTTCATTAACTGCGACGTGACTCACATGGCTCGTACATGTACATTGACTTGCATGACTTGCTGGCTTGCTTATTGTACAGTTCTCAAAAAAAAAAAAGGAAATGCCAATTGGTTTAATTTTGTGGTGATTGTGACACATTTATTAATTTTTTTTATTTTATCTGCATGTTTTTATTCAGGGGAGCCCCAGTTTGTTTCTGAAGTTCCAGCACAGGTAGCAAATTCAAAAAAAGTAATAATAGTATTTTACTAAGCCAAAGATAATTAGCATACAGTATGAATGTTTTCAACTTATAATGAAATTAAAATGATCTTTATCACCATAACTTTATATGTAATAAAAAGTAATTTAGTAGAATTGATATTACTGTAAGTCTCATTTGACCCAATGCTGTTTGTTTTTTTGTCATTGCAGCAACTGAGGAAACTCTTGCTTGAGATTCTTCATCGTATTCCAACCAATGAACATTTGAGGCCTCATTTCCCGGTGAAGTGAAATAAATAAAATTATATCAGAGAAAGGCTTGGTTATCCTTTCCAATGTACAGTACCTTCATTGAATTAGAATTCATCACATTTGTTTTCCTCAATAACCAGATTAAGACATCTGATCAGAAGCATGTGATGAGTGTTGACAGAACAGTAAAGGGTGCTAATAGTGTGGGACTAATTAGGTTGTTTTGAAGCATTACGGCTTATTGACAAACATGGGTATTTGATGACTGAGAAATGCTAAGAAAACTTGGGACTTTTATAGCTATGCACTGTCAAAGAGTGTAGCTGGTCTTGCAGCTGAAGAGTACATGTGTGCTGTACATGTATTTAAACCATTTCTGTTCCGTAAAATTTGAGCTTTCCTTGTCTTCTTTTCGCAGAGGAATGAACATTAGATAAGATTATTAGTGATTACCAGAAAATTGGCCAGTGAATGTTGTATTATTAATTATTGTTTTATTTCCTTTTTTGCAGTCAATACTTTCTCTGATGTTTTATCTCCTTGAGGTAATTACATGTATAACTTGATTATAGTAAAAAAATATATATTTTTAGGTAACTTTTCATGAGTTCCTGTCTTTCAATAAAATGTTAAACCTTTTCAATAAAAACATCCTTTACTAAAATATTAATATTATCACCATTACATTATTTGTGCAGATTGAAAATGAAGAAAATGTCTTGGTGTGTTTAAGAATAATTATTGAGCTTCACAAGCAGTTCCGCCCTCCTTTGCAATCTGAGGTATACCTGACTTTATTTTACATTGGAACTTTATGAGTTTATGATCTTATTATGTCATCAGATGTGAATCTAAGTTTGGTTTTAGCACTTTCTAATGTGGTTTTAACAGTTCAGTTTATCTTTTTTTCTACAACCCTGTTCCACAGATACAGCATTTTTTGCAGTTTGTGAAGACAATCTACAAAGACTTGCCAACGAATGTGGTATGAAATAATTTAACAGTTTGACCCTAAAAAATGTGAGGGAGGGGAGGGGGGGGGGTTAGAGGCGAGGATAGCTGAGTAGCAGGGACTCTGTCTCACTTTAATTAAACAGTCAGGGCTAGGACCAGCTTCTAGTATAGTAATAGTAATAGTGGACGAAGATGTTGTTACCGGTAATTTTTTTAGCCCCTTGCTGGCCCTCATTGACAAGTAAAATCATCTGGCATTAAACAGAGTCAAATCTTCGAGTGCTATTCTTGTGAAGAAAAGGGTCAATTTGTTGAGAAAGCTGTTATTTCAGAACAAAAACCCAACTACATGTACATTATGAAAAGTCGGTAATTGTGAAGAAGAGCTCCCCAAAAATCCTGTCGGCCGACTGTCGGTCAACTGTCGGCCGACAGTTGACCGACAGCTTACCGACAGTCTACCGACAGCTAACCAACAGGTTACCGATCGGTCAAGAAAAAAGAAAAATTGTGGTAAAAACGAGCATTGGAAGATAATTTAATCGAAAACTCTGCTAAAAACTCTGAAAACCATAAGCTACGTATCAATACATAGTTAGTAGAGGAGAGAAACACTTTCCTTCAAATCGCCCTACAATGCAATGCGGCCTCTTATGTTATGTCATGTATGTATGAATGATGTTTACAATGTGGTCAAGTATCGCTAGCCAACGCTAAAACAGTGGACAAAAGCCATATTAGTAGTATAAGTGCTGCTCAAGGTATCGTTATGAACTGCCTTTAGCTCTTTTCCTGTAGTTTAGAAGCAATAGACAAGTAAATGCTTACGATCATTTTAGTTTGTCCCGCCGACAGGTTACCGACACGTTACCGACAGGTTGCCAACAGGTCACCGACTGTCGGCCGACAGTCGGCCAACACTTTGGCCTCAAACATAACACAAACTGTCGGCCGACTGTTGGCTGACAGTCGGCTGACTGTTGCCCAACTACCGGCCAACAGTCGGCCGACAGGTTTTTTGGGGAGCTCTTCTTCACAATTACCGAAAAGTCTTATTAATAATGATTTTGCGAAACATTGACAAGCAAAACTAGCGATATCATTATAAATGTTAAATTTCCGACATTTCGTGGACCTCATGATGCCGTTATCAAGGAGTTCGAAATGAATAATGCAAGTTCATAAAAGATATAAAATTCTCCAAATTTGTATAAGTGAAGAAGAGCAAGACAAAATAATAGCATGGATTGAATCTGTTTGCATGTTCAGCCTTCTATATACCCTATAAAAGAGAAAATTATTAATACTACACCATATCAATATGTAGTGGCTGAAAGTTTAAATTTCATTTCCTGAGATGACAGCTAAGAATTGCAAGAATTTTGCATGTTGTGTCCTATTTGCTTATTGACTTAACAGAAGGGCAGGACAGGAGAGATAATCTCCTGTATAATCTCCTGGATTTTCTCAATAATTTTAAGTGAAAAGACATTTGCACCTTGTGGGTCATGTATTGATGGTGGATAATTACATGTATCAAGTCACTGTCTTTTTTGCCAGAAACAATTCTTTGATGTAGTACCGATATCAGCCACTGGTTTCCTACCCTCAGAGGGCAATACTGCCACAACGCCCACTGCATCTACTCCAGGGTTGAGTGGGGCAGCTGCATCCACTACCTCCCCCTTGAATACTGGCGATGTAGGGAGTGGAAAGAGTGGACAACAGGTTGGTGCATTAATTAATTAAAAAGTTGTTTAGACTTTTTTGTTGTCAGAGCAATAGAGGACTTTTTCCATGTTTATGCATAGCTTCATCTAAAGACAAGGGGAGTTGGGTTCTTTAAGGGTTTGCATAACTGTCGAGAATTCTCCCAATTCCCCCGAGTGTTTAGATGAGGGTATGTAAACACAGAAGAAAGTCCTCTATTGCTTTTATAAAATATTTCCAAAAAATAATTCGGCAAAGTAATGAAGGAAAATGCTGTTTTTTTACTTCTTGATTGGAACAGATTTTCTTGATAGACACTCAGATTTCCTACCAGCCAATCAAAACGTGCATCTTTAGAACAACACATATTAACCAATCAAAATTAGTGTGATGTCATAGTCATGTTTACATACATGACTGTACTCTCAGCTAAACACAGCTATTGATCAATGAGAGTTTGTATATACTACACTGTATCCTAATAATTTTGTAAAATTTTGTAATGGACACACCCTTCACATACCTGAGGACAAAATAATGGTTTTGGCTCTATTTATAATTTTTTTATGCTCTTTTTTACTGCAAAAGCATTTACAAGACATTACAGGAAGAAAATAAAGACACACTCACAAACACACAAAACATACTGGGGCAAGACTTGTACTGATGTTATTTTGTACAATACTTGAACTATAATTTACAATACTAATAACACTGCATGTGACATAACCTTGTTCTAGAAATGTCAATATTTTGAAGTGGTAAATAGCTCCAGGGGGAAAAGTAGGTTACTTGATATTAAACAGGTCTGTTAAGATTAAAATGGGAACTGGATGTGATGTTCTTGAGACAGGAGTTTGTTCCATTTCTTTTTAATGGAAAGAGAGTTTGTTTCTCTCTTTGGCGATCAGATGCTCCCGCCAGTATTTGTAGGCTCTTGATGTTTCCTTTCTCGTAGAACATGTAAGTACAGTCTAGGTGTACCGAAAACCCATCTACAATACATTAGTGATTTTGATAGTGATAATGAATGTTAACACACAGATTTATATGGGAATTCAGTTTCCCCCTATTGCTTTCCTTTACCTATTGTATTTTTGTATATATATTCTCTTTTATACATTGGTACTTAGAAGCTTTATTAAACTTAAACTTAAACTTATCTTTTCCAGTGTACATTCTAAAACTCCATTTTATGCTGTCTCTTGTTCTCTTTTTTTCTGCAGACGACAATTCCCAAGGCAGTGAACTCACTTAAAGTTTTGGCTGAGTTGCCAATCATTGTTGTTCTAATGTATCAGGTAGGTCATTTCCAACCCATTGTGGTGTCAGTGTGGCATGCCAAGGGGATAACACTGGTTCTGACCTGTTTACTGGAGTCCGGTTGGTCAGGGATATTATTTGTACATTTACATATGACCATGCAAGAGTACCCCATGCTGTACAACTTCGGAAGTCAGGCTGGTGTTTTGTCACCTCCCACTTTGATTGTGTGTGGGCTAAATTCAGTTAGTTGTAACCTGACATACGTGGTTTGTCCAAGTACTCTAGTTTTTCTTACTTAAAAAATTAGAATCCTAACTCAGTACATAATTATTGCTTTCTGAGTTGTCAGTGGTGACGTTGTTGGGTACATGGTAGATGTACATTGTAGATGTAGACTGATGGATCAGTAACATTATTTTTGTAATGTTCAGTTACAGAAGTGCTGAATGTGTGAAGTAAAATTACTGTCTTACCATTGACCTTTGGTTGCTCTCTTTAATATAGCTTTACAAACAGAATGTTCACAGTGTTGTAGCTGACTTTATTCCTTTGATTATGAACACCATCATTCTTCAGCCATCTCTTACAGCCAGGTAGGATCTTTGAAACAATGGCACATCCTTTGTCAAAATACTTTTAACTCTCAGTGTTAATGCACCACAACTGAAACAAAAAATCACTATAATACTATAGAATTCAGAAAAGATGACTTAGTAAAAATGATCAAGAACAAGTCTCTTTGGGCTCCTTAGGTTTCACCTCAAGTTAAACTTAAAAATTGCTAAGTTTGGTAATTGCATGTACAATGTACATAGTTCTGAGGATTAATGATAAATACACACATGAAGTTATTCAAGGCAGTCAAGGCAATTGGTTTGGGTTTGACTTAAAATCCAGATGTCCCTGTTCCAGAATCTTCAATGACCACAAGCTACATTTAAAGTTGTTCTTAGTACTAACTGAAGTCCCTTAGTTAACACCTCTGCTGTATTGTATTGTCCCACTATTGTCACTCAAAGTCATGAAAAGCATATGTTTCCTTTTTTGAAGAAGCATGAAAATCCATACTAGACTAGCCTACCGGTGTTATTTTTTAAAGTATCTAATAGCTCTGAATACTGTCATCCTTAAGAAAATCCCCAGCTTTCAACAAAGAAGTATATGTGGACTTCGTAGCAGCACAGATCAAGACACTGTCATTCTTGGCATACATCATCAGGATTTACCAAGACATGGTCAACACCTATTCACAAAACATGGTTGGCGGAATGTTGGGACTTCTTCGGTACTGTCCGCAAGAAGTTGCTCATCTAAGGAAGGAGTTACTAATTGCTGCTAGGCACATTCTTGCCACTGATCTCAGGAACAGTTAAGTAAAGCAATGATACTAATAATTACACAATAAGTTGATCTTATTGGTATTGTTTGCCTGGTGTTTTAAGCACTTGGGTACTGACATCTTACGTGGTCATGGGTTGAACTCTTACATGAACATGTGACTAAATTGATGCTCAAGGTGTCTTCAAATTACTGATAAGGTGCTGTTGTGTAATGATGTTTTCCGAAGTACAAGTAATTGTAAAGAGTCTTTTTATCTTCTTGGAAAGGACGGAAGATTGTTTTAGGTCCTGCCTCGGAATATTAGGATAATAATAATAATAATAATAATTATTATTATTATTATTATTATTATTAACAACAATAATAACAATTATTATTATTATTCTATCTCCTTTTACTTTTATGCCGATTTACAACACAATAGCTGAGCCCATTCCTTGGGCCTAGGGCTAAAATGAGGTAGAAGTCTATCTTACTTGATGGAGAGTGTCTTTCTTAGGATGCGAGATGTTCCTAGCAGTGCAATCTTCTGTAGTTCACTAATTTTGATGTTACCCGGGATTTGTTTGGTGTATTTCTCCAAGCCCTTTTTATTAGTCCCAGCGCTCCAATCACAACTGGGACTGGGTCTTTATATTTTGACAGCTTTTCAGTAACTTTAACTGAAGTGTTCTTTTCAGTAGTGATGGACATAATAGATGTTTTAGGATTTAAGGGAAGCTGCATAGAAAGCTTCCATGACTACTACTACTACTATTATTGTTATTATTATTATTATTATTATTATTATAATTATTATTATTACATTGTATTATTATTATCCTAAAAACCCAAATAATATTGTCAGTGATCAAGTCTGGCCTGTTGTAGAGTGCATTAATCTGAAGATATCACATACATGTTCATGTAGAAATTTCTGTTTAAATGGTATGGACATGTTCAGAGAGACCTAGGATAATGATTTTGGTTAGGGAATAGAATTTACAGTTTTTGTGAAGATTGATCTTTTTTTGTTAAAGGCTCTGGACAGGGAATTACATGTATTTAAGCAAACTGCACCAAAGAAGTACATTGGTCATATTTACAAGATGTTTGGCATTGAGAGAAATGACTGGACCACAAAATTAATTAATTAATTAATATGAAAGTAAAAATGAAAAGATGGCAGTCACTCGAGTCAGTGAGTTCTAGTGCTGTTCCTGTCACAAAAATAAAATTTTTACTTTTCCAAATTGTTTTTATAAAGGATTTGTCCCTCACATTGACCAGTTGTTTGATGAAGAAGTTTTAATTGGAAAGGGCTGGACAACCAAGGAATCACTGCGACCTTTGGCTTACAGCACCCTGGCAGACTTGGTACACCATGTGCGCACTCATCTTCCACTGCCACACCTGTCACTTGCAGTCCACATGTTTTCTAAGAATGTACATGATGACTCGCTTCCTGTTAGCATACAAACCATGTCCTGCAAAGTATGTTGCATGATTGTATGCATCTTGATACAAGTACAGGGTTCTTATTAGAATTTTAACCACTATTGCTGTGCTATTTTGAGCCATAACATTCCAATTGATTGATAAACTGATCGTGACTAATAATTATGGGGGCAGTTTTAAAGCCAAAACACTTACATGTGTATCACCAATTATAATTTATAACCAGAGCTTTATCACTTGTAATTTTTAAACTGAGCAAAAAATAACTTACATAATTAAAGTGATTAATATTTTAAATTAATTTTATCCACTTCACGGGATCAATACAAAATTCTAGTAACCAGCATTGTTTTTTTCTCTTTTTTATGTTAAGAATGAGTTAAGAAAGTTACAAATGCAAACAGATTAGGGTCACAATGCATCGAAAAGAGAGGCATGCAATCAATAGTAAAGGCTGTGGTTACTAAGTAATTCTAGAGTATGATTGTGTTTGGCATGAATCCATTAAACCTTTCTCCTAGCCCATCCTTAATTGTCTTTTTTGCAATCCTTCCATGTTCATGAACGTATGTCTATTCTTCATAGGCATTGGATAAATATTTACAGGTATACTGCTGTTCTTGTAAAATTTCTAGCTCCTGTTGAATCTGGTGGAGTGTATCAGGCAGAAAAGTGACGAACAGGGAACAGTGAGTGTTTTCTTGCTGTTGCAATATAAATAATGTAGAGAAAGAGAAAAAGCCCAGCCAATAATACATGTAAGTACATGCATTATTGGTATTGCTTTTTATTCTTGTGAATTTCCTTTTCTGTTGTAGATGCATCAAATGGGGATTGTAATTAACTTTAAATGAACGTTGATCCTTCTTGCAGGGCCGTGAAATTCTCATGAGGATGTTGGAGGTGTTTGTGAGGAAATTCCAGTCAATTGCCAAGCACCATGTTCCAGCTATCTTCAACAGATGGTACTTGTACTCTTTATAAAACAAGACTGTTTTAATTGTCTTGACAATGTACATGTATATTGGGTCTTTTATTGAACGAAATACAGCTGTAGACAAAGAAGAACTGGTTATTTAATTTTTCACAGTCCTCAAATGAGTGAACTGCAAGCCCAACAACAGTCATCCCAGCAAACCAGTGGAGGCTCTACCACAGGGACTGCATCTGTGTCAACCAGCACAGTTCCACCAGCATCCTCCACTTCCAGTGCAACCAGCACAGGTCCACCAGGAGAACTGCAATCCTTAGAGAAGCCAGATCATGACCAAACAAAGGTGAACAGGATAATCCTCACTTTTTGTTTTTGGGGGATGTTGGGATGATGCAGTGGTGAAAACTCCTTCTCTCCCACTAGTGTTTTAGACCAGGCTCTATTAATAATATTAATTTCTGGATCATGGTGCCATGTATGAATTGTCAAGTATATTGGGCTTCCACTCTTCCTGGAAGCACTGAGTATTCCGACCTATTCTTAGCTTATTAAAAGGCCAGAATTCCTTGGTTTGAGTTAATTTGGTCCATTACCAGTGTTAAATGCTTTGTCAATAAAAACAAAAATAATTACCATCACTTTGTGACTTAAGAAACATCCTGAAAAGTACATAATATTTTGTTTTAACAAAATACTGATCCATGCTGCTGTTTTCCTTTCAGAAAGTAACTGCTTCTTCGGGTAAGTTTTGTTTTGCGTACTAAGATAAGGACCACTTCTCACTCCCTTGTTATGAGTTGCAGGTACAGTGCATGGGCCAGCACTAGTGAAATGTTGTTAAAGCAACCCTCTCACACCTTTCACTCTGTCCATCACCAGATGAATTAATTCATCACAAGGGCATGCACGGCAAAATTAATGGGTTAATCTATTGACTCCAAGGAGTGAGACTTAATACAGCTGCAAGAACTTCTTTGTGGTTAGAAGTTGACACAGCAAGAACTTCTTTCCGTTAAGAAATTTGGACCGCAAGAATGTCTTTGTGGCAACATCTCAGAAAGAAGGTGATACAGTATACATAACTCCCAACAAGACAACTACCATTTATGCATTCTTGCGTCACTTGCGTGTGCATTATTTTTGGGCTGTACTGTAGCTGCTCTTAACAAATCATGGCGTGCATTATATCGGCCAGAAACACTAGCCATAATTATAATAATAATGCATATTGAACAAAGGTAACTACCACTGAGTTTGAGTTTGAGTTTGATTTTGAATGAGGTCCCAGCACTTGACTAAGTAGCCTGACTCAGTTAAATAGTCCTTGGTGAATGCTTATTGTGACTTGAGCTATTTTTGTTTGATTCCAGCTGGACCAAGCCCAACGAATACCTTTTCTGTTCCTGATTGCCGCAGCATGGTTAAGACATTAGTATGTGGAGTCAAGACGATAACGTGGGGAGCTGGATCATGTAAAGTTTCAGGAAGTATGCAGTTAAATTCATTGCTGTTCATTACTGTTCAGTCTTGATGCACCAGACATTCTTTATTTGTACATGTACTGTATATTATGTTTTGGTTCAAGTTTTTTCTTGGTTTAAAATTTTTCAAATCAGTTCAATTTTGGTCTTTGTCTAATTTTCATTACCATATTCGAAAGCAAAGGAAAATCAAAATTGAACTGGTTTAGAAAATCTTGAACCAGGAAAAAATTTAAACCATAACATACCAATGTGGACAGCTTAATTTGTAACTAAAAATGTTATACACTGTATAGTATTTCCACTATTTTTTGACAAGGAAGATAAAGGTCAGGCTTGCTTTGTCATCAGTATAATTAATTTACTCTGGTGATGTCATTCTTTACACAACAGGTGATGTTAATGCTCCATCTTCTGCCCAAGCCAACAAAACTTTCCTTCCATGGGAAACTAATCTGTTTACGAGGCTCCTAAAATATGGTAAGACATTAACACAGCGTGAATGTCTTTCATGACCCATCTGTTACAAAAATAGGGTCTATCTGCATGTAGCGGAGAGCATTGTATTTTTGGTCACTTGGGATTAGTCTTAAGTTGGAATTGTTTTGTTTTCTGTCTTTTGTTTGTTTTGTTTTATGTAATCTGTGCTCCAGTAGCTGCAGAAGGAACCTGAAAATAATGCATGGTCTGTCATTTAGTTGTACATGTAATAATAGTCCTGGTAAAAGACAATTCTAGTCAATGGCCAGTTAAAAAGAAAATGAATTTTTGACTCAACTTTGAACTACAACTACAGGTACATGTACATACATGTATGAGAATTTAAGATCATCATCTCTATATCTGTGGTTGCCATCATCGTCGTCATCTACAGCAGTGTCATTTTCAGTATCATCATCGTCAGGATCAGAATCACATTTACCATCATCATCATAATTGTCATCATTAAAATCATCATGACATCTTTCATCCTTCTTTAGCATTGCAGGCACTAGATATTTATCAAGTTTCAGTGAGCCCACAAACAGGACAGTATTACCTCAGACCCCCCAGGTAAGGTTTTCACGAAGTTGTCGCACATGTATCTGTCTCTTACATGTACCATGGGCTGTGTGAGACATTGAAAAGTAAATGTACTTTTCATTTTGTTTAAAACTTATTCTTATTTTGCAGCTCACAACAAGTGAGAATGAAGGAAGAAAAGGAAATATTGGAGCATTTTGCTGGAGTTGTAAGTTCAGTTCCTCCCTTTGGCTAACAGCTAAACATCCATGACCCAATCATCTGATTCAAAGGAGATGTTGCATTCACGCTCTTTCTTGGCTGGCATTATAGTAACAATTTTAATCTATTATTTTCCTTGTAATTTTTTAATTAGTTTACCATGATGAACACATCAACTTTCAAAGAGGTTTTCACTGCCAGTATCAAGGTTTGTCAGCTTTCTAAAATATTGCAGCTTTCAATATGAGTCTTTTCCATTAAGAGTGCAACTCCATTAGTTGAGAATGTCACAAGTGATTTACTAACATTTGTTTTGAATTTTTTCAGTACTTGGTGGAAAGGATTCACACAAATTATGCCCTTCAGGTGAGAGTTTGAGATAAAGGATCTAAACTTGATGTTTCACATTGAACAGGAATTCAACAAAAATGTTGAGAATTTATAAGCTCAATAGAAGTATAGGGCTTCTTATATACATTGTAAGTCTTTAAATTCAGCCAAACATGTTTTATATTGTGGTAGTATATTTTTGGGTTTTTTTTTAGTTAGAAGCGCGCTCAAAACTAACGAGCAACCCGGGTTTTTCAAATGCGCGCGCTCACGATGCAAAACTTGTCTTTTCATTGTTAACACTAGCAAGATATCGGGACCTAAGCGATCTGTTAAGATCACCGATCGTTTCACATGTACCTCCGCAAATGTCATTTATTGCATAACCTGTACGTTATGCAATAAATTATACTTTGGTGAGACAGGTAGACGACTAGGTGACCGATTCCGCGAACACTTTCGCGATGTTGAGAAGAATGACAAGGATGCATCTAAGCCAGTCGCTCGCCATTTTAATCTGCCTAACCACTCCAAAAAACACATGGCTATCTGTGGCCTTTCCCTACATCTAGGTACGACGGAAAGCCGCAAGAATCTGGAACAAAAATTCATCTTTCAAATCGGCACCCTTAATCCTCATGGTATTAATGAACGCTTTTCATTTAACTAATATATTCCTATTTTTCACGTTGCCATGTTACCACAAATACCGTAGCTCCTACTCTACTATAAAAACTACACGTAACCCATAATCCCTCGACTCGCTTTGACGAAGGGCTAACGCTCGAAACGTCAGCTTTTAGAATCTCTGTACGGTGGCCAATTTACATTATCAACTCCGTTGATAAAACCAAATTTTTGTATACTACTTCCCAACCGACGCAGCAGTTTCTTTAGAAACTACCCCTTCTATTATATAGAACTGTACACCATTTTAAATGTGTTAGTTTTAATTGGTAGTTATTGAATTCATTCACCTTTTCTGTTAGATTATCCCTAATTCATTTCTGGCCAATCCAAACACTTCAGCAACATTTGCAACAATCCTGGTACGATTCCTGTTGGACAGACTGGATGAAATGGGAAGTGAGTGACATACATGTAATAATATTATGATAGTTCTCAGAAACCAAATGCTTTTCACACTTAAAGGATGACACACACATGTACATTAGGATAATTATTATTGATACCATACCATACCATACAAATTTCTCTGTTGTATGTGTTTGGATGGTTTTTCTGATCAGAGTTTTTCTTTGCTATTGGCAGCCAACATGGAGCGTTCTAACCTTTATCTGAAGCTATTCAAGCTTGTTTTTGGCTCAGTATCTTTGTTTGCATCAGAAAATGAACAGATGTTGAAGGTGGGTAACAAATTCTTCTTCTTTTGGGTATGAAGGGAGGCTGCTAACTTAAGGCAATTTTAGACTTAGGGATGAGGAGTAGGGGTTTATCACAGGAGCATTTTAGAAAAAACTGAAGTAATTTGGTGCAAAAATTACAATAATTTATTGTTAATTACACTTGCTAATAAATAATTAAATTACTTGTTTTTTTAATTTTGCCAAACAGTTCTTTGCTGTTGCACTTAATTGATGACTGAATGCTCAAGGCCATGTGTGTAGTCTGATGAACTTGTTTGTTCTTTTTCAGCCCCATTTACATGAGATTGTAAACCGCTCCATGGAACTTGCATGTACTTCCAAAGAGCCCTACAACTACTTCCTGCTGCTCAGAGCTCTTTTCAGATCCATTGGTGGAGGTAATGCTAGCACAATCGCGACTCTGACTGTTAACTATTTGAGGGGGGAAGGGAAGTGGGGCCCCGTCAATCTTTTTCCTGGTCATTGAGGTTACACTGCTTCATTGAGCCCACAGTGGAGAAGCTGTCAACTTTTATGCAGAGTTTTTTAAGAAAATAATTTATGAGAAAGAGCCAAAAATACATGCACATTCAGGAACGTACTTACAAACTACATGTGTGAGTTCAAAAACATACAGTGAAGGAAAAATTTGGCTCCCCAAATGTTGTGTGATGAAGACTTACAGTGTAGCTGTCACTGATTTATACTGTCTTAGCATAATTTCATCCTGTTCTTGCATGTCTTCAAACTGTAAAATAGTATTTCTTTCATCTGATTCACAGGAAGCCATGATTTGCTGTATCAAGAGTTTTTGCCTCTTTTACCCAATCTTCTCCAAGGTCAGTATCCAGAATTTTCTTGTACAGTACAGTAGCTCCTACAGAATACGTTCATGTTGGTATTAACATGTTCATGAAAGAAAATGGAATTAAGTGGTCTGGTCACATTGCATTTTGTGAAGGCCTGTTTGTGACACCCAATGCAAAGAAGAAGATAACAAAAATGTGTATCATTCTTGTACAACTTTAAAGGCTGGCTGGCTGAAATTAAAGAACTGCTTGTTTTCTAAGGTCTCAATAATCTCCAGAGTGGAATCCATCGCCAGTACATGAAAGACCTGTTTGTAGAGCTGTGCCTTACTGTGCCTGTTCGGCTGAGGTAAGGAAAGTGTTTTTTCACGCTTGCCTAGTTATTGACCTCTCGTGAGTGGTAGGCATTGTGTTAATTAATTAACCCTTTCACGCCTGTGGCCCAGGGGTTCCCCATTGACGAGTAAAATCGTCTGGCGTTAGACAGAGTAAAATCTGTAAGTGTCACTCTTGGGAGTGAAAGGGTTAAGGTCAACTTTACACCGTCCAGAACTGTCATGTGTCAACTTTGTGTTACTACATGTACTTTGTACACTTGTACTTGTGTTATACATGTAGATTGATGGCAAAACAACTTTTCTGAACCCTTTGGATTTGTTTTGGGTTTTCAAGAATTTTGTAAACATCTTGGGGTGTTTTGCAAGACAACAACATTAATTATATTGATATAACAACAAAGTTGTAGCGTTTAAGTCAGCTACTAGAGAATGAATATTTAGTCTGATCTGTAGATATGACAGGCTGATTGTTGTCTTGTGGTCTTGATTGTTGTTTTTCCTAGTTCCTTATTGCCTTATCTACCCATGTTGATGGATCCACTTGTTTCAGCTCTCAATGGATCACAGACACTTGTCAGTCAGGTTGTAAACCTCTGTTCATTGAATCCTTAAAATTAAATTAAGCAGAAGTCATGCATTTCTTTAATAAGTTAAACAGACAGCATCTGAAACTGGAGTTTTCTTTTTCCTGGGAAATGTATTGTTTATTTTTGTGTGGTGTTGTCAATTAAGTACTAAACTCAGAAAAGTAACTCTGCTCATTGCTGCATGTGCACTGAAGTTTATTAACCAGGGGCCAGTTCCTGAAAGGTGTAATAACTCTATTCCAGGGAGAAATGCCTCATTCCAGGCACATTTATCCCTGAAATAGAGTAGCCGGTATTACACCTTTTAGGAACAGTCCCCAGAAGGTTTTTTAATTTATATAGTGGTACAAGAATTCCGTCTTCTTGTGAGGAACAGTAATTTCACATCCTGTAGTAGTTTCACTGTAGTATAATAGATTATGTTGAAGTATGTTTACTTTGTAGTGATTTTACTTATAACCTTTGTAAAGTAAGAGTACTCTTGACTGAAATCAATATTACTACAGTGTGGATTAAATGATTTCTGTACAAGTGCAGAGATTGGTCAAAGCAAATATTGTTGCATTAATCTACATCAAAATTGCTTAGGGTATAGTTCCCTTATAGCTATAAAATCCTTCTGACACATGTTACTTTAATGAGAAACCCAAATACAACAGTCATGTACCATGTAGTGTCTTGCAAAATCTTATCCTATTTGTATTGCTAACAGGGCCTTCGCACATTGGAGCTATGTGTTGACAATCTTCAACCGGATTTCCTGTATGATCATATTCAACCTGTGAGGGCAGAACTTTTTCAAGTAAGTCTGCAAATAGATGTTTATTGTGTCTGCTTTACAGTTATGTTGTTCGTCGGGGTATTAAAATAACTAAGGAGAACTGCTGCCTATTCAATGAAGACAGTGGTGTTCTGGTCTTATTGTCTAAAGACGATATTAATATTATTATTACTGCATGTACATGGTTCATCTCACAACATGTTCATACACGGAGTTGGACCCTCACACTAATGTCTTTTCAAATGGTATGGCATGGTGTTTCATAAGAAACCTAAGAAAAAATGGTTATTTTCTCCCCAGGCACTTTGGAAAACCCTTCGTAATCCCCATGACAGCATTGCTCATGTTGCATTCAGGGTTTTAGGAAAGTTTGGAGGAGGCAACAGAAGAATGCTCAAGGAACCACAAAAGGTTGGTGTCTTGTCCCACACGGTTAATCCAACCAAGAACCCTTAGCCTTTACAAACAACTTGACTTTTTTTTTTTTTTTTTGGCTGATATTTGATCTCTTAAGAGTTTGTCTCTTTATCTGCAACTTTTATTGCAAATTTCTGAGTGTACAGGTATTAATTAATACTACAGGTGTGTGTTAAGTACATGTATCTACTAACAGTACTTGACTCAAGCAACGATGTAAATTGCAAGCAAAAATAAAATGTTGAAGAGTTGCTCAAGATCCAAAACCAATTAAAGAGGGCTACCCCTATTAAAAACTAAACCTGATTCTTGGTAAGTAACAAACTACTGTACATTTTTGGATTTTTTTGAAGCTGAAGTACAACAATGCAGAGACTCTTGGACCATGCCTGTTAATATTCTACCCAGAAAATGCCAATCCTGTTTCTCTTCCTGTCACAACAGTAAGTTTGCCGTAATTTTTTTTTTGGTTGTTGTCATCATGGTCCTCATCTTGCATCATCATCATCATCTATTTTTTCATTAACGCAGTGACTCCTGAATCAGTAACATGTAACTATGTCCAATTGTCAACCTAGCTGCTGGGTGTGCCTTAACCTTCGTTGTAGCTGAAGGTCATCACAGATCATCAATTCAGCTTCCCATCTTCTCTTACAGGTTATTGAAAGGGCATTAACCGTACTCAAGACCCTCCCACCAAACATGGCAGTTCTTCCACAGCAATCTTCAATGCAAATAGACCACACGGTGTTTTATAGAAAGCAAGCTTGGCTGGTTGTACAGGTGGTGAAGAATGTATTTCATTATAATTATCTCTCACTTAGTACTCGTCCTGTGATTGGTCAATTTTGCGGGCCATATTCTACAGTACGGCAAGCTTTCGGCCACTAGTTTTCTTTCCTGCGTGTCGGATTAACCTCAGAGATACTTGTATAATAGGATAATTATTATCCTACTAACCTTGTTTTCTCAGTCTGTACTATAAGTTACAGATCCTCATTTTTTCCCATTGATTTATTCGTGCTTGGCCTGTAAATCAATGGGAAAGAACTCAGTCCGTAACTTACAGTACAGACCTTGAACTTCATTAGTAAGAAGGTACTGTATGCAGATACATACATACATACATACATACTTAATTGACCACTCCCCATAGGGGCTTTTCAGGGCCAATGAAACGCAATCAACGAAACAACAGAACACAACAACAACAACTGTTAAGAATCCCAACTGGCCGGAGGCAAACCAGTTGGCTATTAATTTTACAAGTGCAGCTGGGAAGTTGAACCAGGGACTACCAGGAACAAATTCAACGAGTGGTCAGAGCAGGTCTTGAACCCGGGATATCCGGATCTCAAGGCAAGCGCCCTAACCACTGGGCCACAATATTAACCCAACATGCAAGAGTTGACTGATATTTATTTTAGATCATGGACCATGAAATGTTCTTTAACATGTTCACTCCTAAAGCGGCCCCCATAGAGGAATAAATTAAATTGTCTAGTGTCGGTAAAATGTTTAAGTGTCATTCTTAGGAGGAAAGGGGGTTAAGGTTTTACTGGGGTTGCTGTTACCAATGCACCACATGTACACCCTATCATACATACACTGTAACTGTTTCTAAGGTTAAAATGAAATATGAAACAGAAAAATTTAGTTAAATCTGTTTAAAACATAGATAATGATTATTGCAGGGTTCTCCATAGTTTTCAGCACAACAGGTAAGGGACCTTTTCAAACCGGTAAGGCATTTGGTTAATGTTGGACGTTCTGCAAAGGATAAGTGACTTCTGAGCGTTTGCAGGCTCAGGCTTGTAAGTGCTCTTACAAGCGGTAAATTTTACCGGTTACCGCCTGATAAGGAGAGCCCTGTTATTGCTAAGAAGTGGGCTTTGTGCTGAAGTAGTCCTTCCCTTAATGTTACTGTGTGATAGTTACATGTAATAATAATAAAAAAAAACCATTGTACTTACATGACTTGTATAAATCATCATTATGTAAATGTATCTCTTGTTTTAGTCATTCCTGATTGCCATGATGTCTCTAGAAGACACAGAATCAATGTTTCATGAAGTCCTGTCAGACAAAAGGTAGAACATGACATTGTAACTATAATTATGGACTCTTTGTATTTTGTGTGGTGACTGATTTTTAGAATAATTCTAAAAACAGTCACCACACAAAACAGGCTTTAAAATCTTAATTACAGTTGGAGGAAATCGTTGTTTGCCAGTTCTTACCGGTGTCTTGCTACAAAACGTTCCTTGTTGATGACCTTCTTTATAGTTTTTTTAGTAGTCTGCTCCTGTTTTCCAACATGGCAAACTCAAAGCAAACTGTACATGATTATCATACCAAAAGGCTAGCTTTGTTCTCCTTCACAAGTGGTCATTAAGAAGGCACATGCACTTCTGAAACTTTGGACACTTCACTGATACAACACGGGTGATTATTATCAATGGTGTTTCGTAATTAAATTTAACACATTTGCCTCTCTGTTATTTCATTTTTTTTGCAATGACAGCTTTAGGACTGCAACTCCACCCATTGTTAACAAAACAGCCATCCCGCCTTGTCCTGATGAACCTTCTAAAAAAGTTTTCGAACAAGGCATCACTGGCGCTTTGTGTAAGTTTTGTTAATTTATAATTATATCTATATTTAAGGAATTTTATTTTTTAAAATGATGATTAATCAATCAGCAGTCTTCGTGTGGATATTTGACAATGGCCTTCCGAGATGGTTTGATGTGCAGCATGAGTGCTTTTATTATTTGACTGACTTCAGGCCAGTGTCAAAAAAAGGTTTGAAACATAAAGGGTGTCAACAGAGAAGAATCATATCATCATCTTATGTCGACTTCCACTAAAATCAAGCTACATGTATATATTTTTTGTTTTGATGTACATGTACATGTACTGTAAAGAGAAGAAAATCAACTTTGGAGATCAACAGATCAAAGAATAGGCTTGTAATAATTGTTACCATCATGGTCTGCTTTCATCTCAAGTGATTTTTTTATTCAAGTCCTTTGTTATTGCAACAGAACAAAGGCAGTTCTTTCATAGGATTCCAAGCAATGATATACTCAAAGTCTCCAGTTTGACATGCAAGAATCTGAGTCTATGGAATGGTTAAACTCTTGAAATTCTTTACCATAAAAAACAATAATGTTGTCTTCTTGCTCCTTAGTGTCTGGCACTATCAAGGAATTAAAGTCAGAAGCTGTACCATTTGTTTCACACCTTGTACGTCACTGTACAATTGTTGGTCTGGTCCAACAGGCTGGGCCTTGCCCAATAAAGCCTCAAGCAAGGTAGAATTTCTTCTTAATTTACCTTCTTCAACAAAGATTACATGCAGACTATTTTGTTTTTAGTAGATTTTTCTTTCATGTTGGCATAGCTTACTCTGAAAGCAGCTGCATGTATTGTTGCCCCTGTCCTATTTGATTAATTTTATTGATGTTCTTCAAGCATCAAACTAATGCTGGAAGTATTGAGTTGGACTTGTGTTTTTTTTGCTAATGACTTGGGAATATTCCCTAACAAATCTGTGTGTGTTGAACAGGGTCAATAATTTATTTGCTGTTAAACCTACAGTATGACAGTGTTAATTGTACAATTTCTTTTATTAAAACTGCAAGGTATCCATCAGCATGTCAATTATTGTTACCTGAAACTATAAGTTTAATGGTATGCTTTGTATTTGTATTTGGCCAGCTGTGTCTGTTTATAATAGCGATAGATACATTAGGTCTGTTATCATGATAAATTTCCCAGCATCTCCTTGAGTAAATTTAGGCAACCCTTTACATGTGATTGTCCTAACCTTGCCGTTTATACATATACATGTAGTTTTCTCTCAGACTTAATACCTGTACTGTAGGTTCCACCAACTTCTAGAAACCAAATTACGTCAATGGTGTATTTATAAGCCATTCTGGAAAAAAAAAAAGGAAAGGAACTTTATTTAATTAAGTGTCCAATCTTCTAGCGCTGTAGAGCACTAATTGGGGACACTGTAAATTGAAATTAACAAGTTAACGCAAATCAAATCAAATTTTGGTTTGTGAGGAGAGGGGAAAACCAGATTACCCGGAGAAAAACCTCTCAGCACAGAGTAGAGAACCAACAAACTTGACCCACATATGACGCCAAGTCTGGGAATCGAACATGGGCCACATTGGTGGAATGCGAGTGCTCTCACCAATGCGCCATCCCAGCACCCCAATTGCGCAGGGAACTGGGGCAAGTTTCAAATTTGAACCAATCATTAAATTGACACCATCACATGAAAGATAACATTGAGATTGGCCATCTGTCCGAGTTTGACGCTTTCAGGTTGAACAGAGATGAAGTTAGGCCCGGTTCAAATGTCAAACTTTTCATGTACTCAAATGTGACAAACTTAATTCATTCAATAACGTACATGAAAAGATCAACGTTTGAATCAATTAAGTTTGAGACATCTAATTTGGGTCGACCCAAGAATTAAGTTGGAGTGGTCTACATGGGAAAATCGACTGTGGAGTGACTTCGATTCAAATGTCGAACTTCTTATGTGCCGAATAAAATGCATGAATTTGTATCATTTATTTTTGCGTCCCACAATTCCCATCTTTCACGAAAGCATTGTACATCGTGATTAGTGATAAGTTCGACAAACTAAGTTCAACGTTTGAATCAACCCTGGGAACTTCTGTTTGTCGAACTTATCACTAATCACATTATATCTTTCGTGAAAGATGAAGCAAAAATATGATACAGAGCACATAGACGTCGAAGTCACTCATTGTTACTACATCATGCCACTCCAACAATTCTTGGGTGGGACCCAAGTAGGCGTGATCTGCTCGCTGTAGTTGGTAGTGAGGTAGGATCGCTATGAAAAGTTTGAGGCCTAAGACCAGCCTGGCAAGCTTCAGACCCAGATGTGAGCTCTTCATGTGATGGTGTCGAACAATGATTATTTGAAACTTGCTGGTTCCCTACTTGTAGAGAGCCAACAGAGACATTGGTGAGAGCATGTCCCAGGCACTAGTCATATAGTCAGAGTTTGACGGTTCTCCTGCAATGCTGAGAATTCTCAGTATGGTTTTCCCCTCCTCACAAGCCAAAGTTGTTTGATTTGCGTTGGCATGATCCCCAATTGCAGAGAGATTGGACACTTAGTAAGAATAAGTTCCTTTCCTTTTCCAGAATGACTTATAAACTACACCATTGAAAACCCAGTTCCAGGATGAACAGACTCGGCTAAGGCAAGTCTGAAGAAAACTATATGCTGTAGCAAGCGGCAGGACAATCACATGTAGGGTTGCCTAGAGCAGGGAACTATCATGATAACTAGTGCTATCATATCGCAACCACTGGAGCTTTTAACTGGCAAATACAAAAGCCACAAGCACTCACATTAAACATAGTTTCAGGTAACAATGGGAGAAATTGTGAACTGCTGTCATACTGTAGGTTTAACATCAAACAAATATTCATTCAATTTTACACGAA